>CABFOV010001276.1:105748-125936 GCA_902141375.1 Timema poppense
AAACTCGTGAGCATAAGAGACACATTTAACATTAAAAATACTGAGGAAGTTACATTTCCAAAAAATGTATGTATTTTTATAATCTTAAGTTTAAATAATTCCAGCTTTATATCACAGCAAATAGAAAAAGAAAGAAATAGGCCCTTATCCCTCTCAAATAAATCTTTCTAATTTGTTTGCAGTGCTTGGCCAGGAATGTGGATACTCTTACCAAAGCAATTAAAAGTGTAAAAAATTTATTTGAAGCCAACTTTTATCCAGTCAGTCTGACCAATGTGTGTTGAAAAGTCTTATGTTTGGTATTTATGAATTTAAAAAAACATCAATATCATTCAGTATAAAATAGAATTATAATTTGTATCTGCTCTTCGCCATTGCACACTGACTCTCTACCCTCACAGAGTCCCCTCTACCACGGCTCTGCCACTGTTATCGGAGAAGTTTTGCCTTGCATGCTTTTAACCATGAGGAACCTCACATCAAAATGTAATGTATGGAGAACCCGCTCTCTAAATTTTCTCAGAGCCCCGAAAATGCTAGGGCAGTCCTTGCTTTAGCATTGTCTGTGATTAGCCAAAATTAACATGACTTATTATCAAAACTCAAGCATAATAATAAGCATAATAATAATAAATAATAGTAAATAATAATAAATAATAATAATTATTATTATTATTTCCTGTATTGCTCCCCTGGATTCCTTAGCACAGTCAAATTTTCATAGGCATAACTTTATCCGACAGCTAGAAAAGTTACTAGATCTACTTTCATGTACATAGTCACGTGATCTGTAAAAATAATAATAATAATAATATAGTAAAATGGTACAAAAAGGTACCTGATAGTCTCACATGTCTGTATAAGCTGGACACAGTCCTTGATGACACCCTGTATAAGTACCTGAATGTTACAACTGATACCTGATAGTCTCACATGTCTGTATAAGCTGGACATACTCCTTGATGGAGACACCCTGTATAGGGCGGCTGATGTCCTGCACACAAGTCAGCGCTGTTGAAGTGTTTCCTGTAACGCTCGCCAAGGCTGTCAGCAGCATTCCTCGAGCTGTCTGATTGGCCACCGGGTTGTCGAAGATGTCCCCTAGTTCTGTCAGTAGAGGCTGAATCTTCTGCTGAAGTGTTGATTCAATCGTACCGGTCTACAACAGTCATAAGTCCATGTTCTGGGTTTAGCTTTTATTTGAGCAGCGCAAGAGACTATATGGAAAACTAACAATGTTGTTTGTTCAACTATACAGGATTGTCCCATACCTCAATAGTCAAACTTCACTATGGTATTATATGACTTACAAAAAGAATAAAAAGTTCAGACAAACATTTGTAGAAAAAAACTTCTTTTTCGTGATATTCTATCTGGAAAGTTTTTGAAATAACAGATTTTTTTTCACCCCAAATTAAAAAAATTGTCAGTTAACTTTGTACAATGATGAGTGATGTATTCTTTTGAATAAGCCAATTACATCATTTTACACTTTAAAACAAATAATTTAGCCAATTTTTTTTTTTTTAGTTATTGGAAATATATTACATAATATAGACAACAAAATCAACAGAAACTAAAATGAAAGTAAATATCTTTGGACAAATGCTATACAATAGTATGGAAAGCCCACTAATAGCAAGGAATGGGAAAAGGAAGCATCTGGAAAGCTATGCTTATATTAACATTATTTTGTTCTGTCTTATTTTGAACTATAAAATAAAGTAGTGAAGGTTGGCAGTTAAAGTTGGGGATATTCTGTATATTAGTTAACTAGAAAAAAGAGAGCAAAGCGAATTATTAATACAGCTGATTCCACTTTAATCAAAATCCTATGAGTAAGACAATTTTAAACCACTTTAGTATATTATGCCTTCAATGCTAAGAAAATATTCTTTTAACTTTTATTTTTAAAGATATGAGTTCAGATTTAACAAACAAATTCTGAAATGTCTAATTATCACATTATTTAACAGTTTAATAAACTAGCAACCACAATTTAGGTTTAACAACACATTGTATATTTAATTTAAGAGAAACTAGGAAAGTTGAGTCCATGGGAATGAAGTTTGTGAGGAGCATTTTAGCTTCACTAAGAGAAACAAGATTAGGAATGAAGTCTGGGAAAGGGTGACCTGGTGGTCCAGGGGTAAGGTGTCAGACTTCTGTGCTGGCGGCCGGGGTTCAATCCCCGGTCCTGGCACAGATTTATCTGATTACCAAACCCTTCCTTCACCTCTGACAAGACATCTTGTGAATGTGGGGAATTCCAGGCCTCCACAGTGGTTCGGATTCCACGTTAAACTGTAGGTCCTCCATTTCATCTCACAATCATCCTAACATTACAAATTAGCGTAAGTGCGTGTAACCCGAACGGGTAGTAAGACACGGTGCTAATAATAATAATAATAAGTCTGGGAAAGAGTTGAAGTACAGGGAGATGGTAGAGGAAGCAAGACTGAGATGGTATGGGCATGTAATGAGGATGAAAAAAAAAGAGGACGCCAAAAGAAATTATGGAAATGAAGTATTTAGGAAAAATACCTCAAGGAAGGCCAAGAAAGAGATGGGAGGAGCAGATAACAGAAAGTGTGCAAATGAGAGGAGGAAGAGTGGTGAAATGATAGAGGAAGATGGAGGCAATTTACTAAACTGATCCAGCCACAGGCTGAAAATAGTTGATAATGGTGTACATAATCATCAAAGATATAAATATGAATGTTTGGTCATATTTTTGAGTGGTAGTCCTGTAATTTGGCCTTAGATGGGCTTAGATTTACTGGATATGTTATATATTCATTCCAAGATGAGCAAACAATTGCCACATAAATCATTAAGTCAAATATGATATAATTTAGCATAATTAAAATGTATATAAGATTTTAATGATGCAAGCTGGTTAGGGCAATATTCAAGTAACAGCTCACTATACTTTGTAACAGATAGTTGATAAATCTATTTTTTATATTTTACATACAATATTAATTACACAAATATATAGCCTAATCCTAAATAAGTCATCACATAATACAACAAGAAAGATGACCAATATGGTGTATACCTTTGTTTAACCTAATAAAGAAAGATTACCTTTCATTGTTCCACTGTGGTATAGCTTATACGACCATAGTGTAGTTCCTCAAGGTAAGATTGTTACATTTCAGGGTAAACTGAGTGTACAATCCTTATCACTTTTACTTTAATCATGTAATATTGGGATTAGAGAAGCAGTGTTTGTCATGTAATTTCACACCTTGCTATAGAAGAGGAGGGGGTGTGATCTAAGGTCAGTACTCGTGTAGTTTTTGAAACAAAAAATGTTTGGGGACACAATAAATACAAATATTTCTATATTAAATGTGTTGAGTTTAATTATCTACATATTGTGTTCTACACAAATTTTGAATATCTTGTCCTAGATGGATAATTAGACTAGGACTTTAAGTTTTATTTAAAAAGTTTCTTAACAATGCTCATGACAAATATTCATTTGGTTATTAAAAAACTACAACAATACTGGCCTTAACTCATGTCCCCTTCCATCCCCAATTGTGTTTCTCAAATTAGGGCTATATTGTATAAGTTGGTAACACACATGAAGTTTGGCGAGCATAGAATGTGAACATAACTTTTAGAGTGATTTTCTAATCAAATTTAGCACCCCATCTTACTACTCGTTTGAGTTATAAGCTTATGTACTAATTATGCTAGTGGTTTTAGCGATCAGGAAGGTTATATTTATAGGAAGTGAGCCCACATTTGTGTGGTGGGAGAGTGGAAAATGATTTTGAAAAAAAACACCCTCAATACATCCAACCAAGGTTTGAGCCTCAATCTCCCCATCATAGACATTCTAGTCTATTGGAACCTTGAACCTTGGACAATAGGGCCACCGAAGCGGGTTTTAGGGCAATTAATTAATAACCATACATTTGAACATTTGAAAAAATGCTGAGGTGGTCCAAATTGGCTGTGGATATAGGTACAAACAAATTTTAACGCCTTCTTGGCTTAACAGACCTCCCTATAATTGGGTAGATCAATGGAAATTAAAAATCGTTCCGTGGTCATTGACAACCTGATTGTCAGATAGGTAGAAGTGAAGTAACAGGATTAGGATGCAGAAACCTTTCAACTGGGCAATGCAACATGTAGAGGTCAGCTTGCAGTAATGAAGCTCGATGAATAAAAAAATGGGCAAGTTTGATCAAAACCAAATATATGCTAAGAGTTTTATTAATTCAATGACTCCAGGCACAAAAAAAAATTTACGACCATACAAAATTAATCAATATGAAGATGTATTACCGCTTCTCCTATCAGATAGAAGAAATGTCGAATACAGTAACAAAGATATACAAAGAAGAATGGGTAACATGAAATATAAGAGAGATATATAAATATATAAGTTTAACAAATCAATTTATTTAAATTTAAAAGACGAAAGAATTACAAATGGTTTGAAGTGATCATGTACAAAACATTCCATTGTTAATTGATGGGAATCATTTCTGTTAAGTAAGACATTATTATCCCAATCGGGAGTGTTAGGTGAAGCACCTTAATTTGACCCACAACCAAGACAAGTATGGTTGTGTATTTATTAGAAAAGGGTATAACTCGTTAAAGTAGAACAAACACACATTCTAAAATGAAGGTGCGTTTGCCTGAAAACAACGACAATTTAAATGGGAAGGATTTAAGGTTATGCAACAATACATAACCCCACTCTAGCTTTACGGATACTAGACTTTAACCTAATAAGCATGGAAAAGAACTATGGTTAAGCAATAGCTAAATTTAGAATGTCCTCGTTTAAGGAGTTACAACGTTGGTAATTAAATGGGATAGCTTGCATGAGTTAACTCCATAATGAGCTACAAGACACAAAGGTTTAGTTCCTAGAAGTGTAACTATAGGCTTACAAGTAGTTCAAGGCGCGCTACCAATAATCGAGACTGAAAAAATGCTATGGCCGGTCTATTCCTCATTAGTACTGCCTGGTCATTCAATAGTATATTTAAATATCAACATAAGTCTGGAGACAGAATATAACAATATAAGCAAACAGTTAAACATTAACTAATTCAAGCGGCACATGAAGGGGGCCGGATAAAATATACAAAACCCCCTGGGCCACTTCTCTGGACTAGTAGCATACCTACGAGTTGAGTAAGTACTAAGGTACAACAATAGATAGACTAGAGACTGGTATCAGTCAAAGACCCAACTAGGTCATTGAACAAAGATCTAGATTACCTGATCTCCCCTTTTTCTGATATAAAGGGTAAGCCCATATGGGATTTGGCCCCATAGTATAGAGCGTCGGGTAATTACCCAAATATTTAAGACTATATCATATGGACATAACAAACAGTTCAGAAACTCTGATACTTTCATCTATGTCTTATGGACATAGGAAAACAGGTCAGGAACACTGACATTCAAAACTATGTCTTATGGATATAGAAAACGGTTAACTAAACCTAACATAAAAAACCATGTCGTACGGACATAACAAACAGTTTATGAAAACCCTAACAGCAATAATAGATATTAAATCGAATAGTCTCAGATATTACATTATATGCAGCAAGGAGGCAAGATTGACGCATCGAACATCGTGTTCACTGCTTGTATATATACTAGTACTTGAAGTCCTTGCTGATGCTCCTTCGACAAGTTGTTAGAATAGAATACACAAATAATGCACTAGATGACGGCTCATAAATGGCTGGATCTGACGTGGGAGAGGAACACAAAGAGTAAGGGGAGAGATAGTCCAGTATATTCCAGAACATCTAAGCGAGCTTGGTTCGACCGTTGCCCACAGCGTCTAGAGGCGGGACACCATACCACTCGGCTTAAGTCTAGCAAGCGAGCAAGGTGTGTGTTGAACTTCAACCAGGAAGTGTTGAACAGTCATCTGGGACAATCTTTTCTCAAGTTTGGGCGTTTCCAGCAATACGATTTCACAATGAATTTATATCTGCCATACATTATTTGAATTTATTATTTCTTTGATTTATAGTGATAATCATAAATAGGGTATTGTGAGTGTATATGCTAAAAATTATTTAGCACACTAAAAAGATTAGTATAAATGGTCAGAATTGCTGCTCTCTCTCCCCCAATCCTACTATAGTTTTCAGCGCACTAGCATAGTAAGAAATATTAATCTTTGAGGCACTCATTTGGGCCAATAGAGTTAGCTCATTACCTGTGTACTCTAATCTGACCAGGAGGATTGGATTTCAAAGATAGATTTTGAGTGGTTCAAGTCCTTGCCATGTGCTGTAAGGATGTTTTTTTTCATACTCTCTCCAAGCAAGTCTGATTGTATCTTGATTGACCTCCCAATTATTATTCCCTTTGATTAAGGTATAATGAGTAGCCTATTTGGGGTAAACAAATCAATAAAACCATAAAAATAAGAACCTTATTGGTAAATGCTTGGTTCAACATGTTACTCTCGTGTTATACTGGATTGTCAGGTGATGGGGAGATCAAAGTTCAAATCCTGGTTGGGTGGTTTTTGCTAAATAGTTTCCCACACTAATCTAGGCACATTTCCTCCAAATTTCTACCTTTCTCTTTCTTATTCCATTAGCATAATTAATTAATAATAATAATAATAATATTTAGCACCATGTCTTACTACCCATTCGGGCTATAAGCTTTAAGTACTAATTACGCTAATGGATTAGGAATTAGGAAGGTTGAATTAGAGGAAGTGAACCCGCATTTGCGTGGAGGGAGAGTGGAAAACCATTTAGGAAAAACCACCCTCAGTTCACCCGACCGAGATTCGAACCCCGATCTCCTCGTCCTCAGTAGTCAAGCTCAACACGACAAGCGCATTAGCTAACTACACCACCTAGGCGGGTCATAGTTAATTATTGCGTGTAGTCCGAACGTCTACTAATATGTGGTGGGGTAAATAGTTGTGTTATGTATCTCTTTAGGCATAGGAAGATCCTAGATGTGGTTGTGATGGATAAATTACACCAAGTCTAAGGTCCAGGATTACTTTTCCATATCAGCTGATAAGAGGTAAATATTTTCTTTGGTGATATTTCGAAGTAGTGATGTCAAACTCAATTCTTCGATACCTCAATTCTCACTGGTGTCATGAGACTCAATGATTGATCTTGATATTACAATTCTTAATACTTCCGATTCCTAGCTCTCATTGAAAGTACCGACAACTAAGCAAAACTGAAAAATCCAGAATCTGTAGTAATCGATTATTATATGAGTTTATTTTCTGTTAATGCTATAATATATATTTTGGTTCAATTAATAATTACCCTATTAGGTGAAAAGACTTGTTAGGTTTTTAGTTTTGCTATGTTACTAAGTTTAATAAATATGTTTATATGTGAGGGCAAAAAATAATGACAAGCACACAGTAAGGACAAGCACAACATCCAGTCCCCGATCATTAATTCATCACTGTGAAAGGGTAAACCCAAATTCGGCCATGACGGGAATCGAACCTGGACCCCAAGCTCAGTAGGCAGTGGGTCAATGTGAATAGAACCATATTCATAGGAAGTGCCTTTTAGAAAATACAAACATATCTTTTTTCTGCCAAAATTGAATGGATTTCTAGGTTAATAATATCTATAAAAAGTGACAAATTTAGATCACATGACTTGACATTTGAATACATAAAAATAGATTAGTAGCTTTTCTAGCTGTTAGACATGGCCTTTACTATAAATATTAAACTGTATTACACACAAATTTTTGTCATGTTTGGAGCCATTTTGCTAAATTTTCTAGCTTATGTTAGTACATTTTTGCCATAGGTTCGCTCAAATATTTGGATTAACAAAGTGCAGGAAAGTATGTGTTCAAGAACTATCTCATCTCAAATATCCCTTTCAACACAGAATACTTTACCCTCGACATTGTACATACTTCAGGCTTCTTCCACAGTTTCACATCGCTGACATGCCTACGGTCTTAGGGAGAAAGTGACGCAACTCCAAAACCACCAGTTTAGCAAAGATTACCAAAACTATATGAGAATTATGGTAAGATTTTGGTTGGAAGGGCTTTCTGAAAAGCCCTTTTTTTCCTACCAGGATCCTTATATAATATAGTAGGATTCTAGTGGAGAAAAAAAAAGACCTTCAAAAATGTCCTTCCAACCAAAATCAGGGTATAGATATTGAGCGAGAAATAACCTGACCTTTCAAATAAGAAAAATATTATTACATATTGCTACTAACTCATTTGGTTTATGTAGATGCTGCCAAGAAATGTAAAACTTAGAAAAAACAAAGCACCTTTACCGGTTGATCTCAGTGGGTGTGAAACGCGTCTTACTACCCGTTTGGGTTATACGCACTTACGCTAATGTGTAATGGTAGGGTGATTGTGAGATGAAATGAAGGACCTACGGTTTAACGTGGAATCCGAACCACGGTGGAGGCCTGGCATTCCCCACATTCACAAGATGTCTTGTCATAGGTAAAGGAGGGGTTTGGTAATCAGATAAATCTGTGCCGGGACCGAGGATTGAACCCCGGCCGCCAGCACAGAAGTCTGACACCTTACCCCTAGACCACCAGGTCACCTTCAAGAACTATTGAAATTCCATGTGTCAAAAAATAAACTAAATGTATTTAACAGAACAATATTTTATTTATTTTGTCTTTTTTTTGTTCCAAAATTTACAAAAAAATAATGTCCTTAACTCACATTTCCTTCTTTCTCAACTTAAGTCATCGAAATATTTCATACAACGATTCTCACCGAGTAGCTTATGATGAATGAATAAATTAACAATTTTATAATGTGTGTTTATCTACAATGATTTATATAATAAATTAGAGCTGTGCGAGAACCTACTCGTAAATTTGTATCCGAGTCAAAATTTTAGTAACTGCTCTAACTCAACTAGATTTTTACAAAACTCAACAAATTTATGTACTCTGAATTTTCGATCTTATTTTTAAAAAAATTCCTAGTTTAATTAATTTGATTAATTTTTAAGATATAATTTCATAGCAAATTGAGTTATTTAATATTTTATTTTGTCTAGTAAAAAAATTTGTACAATTATATTAAATATATTTAAAAATTCGAATTGGTGTGATTATAACAATTTTCACAAAAAATATATAATTCTAAAAAAATATGTTTTTACTTATCTATGGTAGTCATGGATCTATTAAAGAAATTCAACTTGAAATATTTCTTGTAATAATACTTCTCTAGTTAGTACAAATGTAAGCAATTAAACTTCATACCTCGAACTCTTTGGAAGATAGGATGGAATTACGTATTGTAAAAAACCAACCTTATTACAGGTCATGAACAAACCCGAGCCTTCTGAGTCAGTCAGATGTGTTAACTATTCACCCAACTCTGCCCAGAACCAAATAATGTGTTAACTATCCCAGTAACCCATATCAGTGGTCACATGGTCCAACATCTTACAGTCACACTGAATTTATAATGATAGGGAGGTCAAGGTTCAAGTTCAGGTCAGGTGTACTGGCAGGTTTTTTTTATTAAAGGGTTTTTCCACTCTCCCTACATGAAAATATGGGTACATTTTCTATATGAAATTCTACCTTCGTCATCTTTATTTAACTAACGTAATTAATACACATATATAACCTGGACTGGTATTAGGACACTGTGAAATGAAAACCAGCCGAGCAGATGTGAAGGTTGTTTTGAGTTACCTGGTTCCTTATTGATGTGATATAGTCGTCAATGCTCTTGGCAGCTGTAATTAACTGTTCTAGGCCGTTATGAACATCATCATTTCCATACAGCCCCACGCCCACTGCCGCACTGAAACATAAGTCACATGTCATGTCACGTCATGTTCATTTGTTATGAAAAATAAAAACGGGAAAAAACTTATTATTTTGGCAAATGGATTTTAAATTTAGGTTTTTATCTTTTAAATTTGTTTTTATTTTAAATTTATTGATTTGAGTTTATAAGAATTATTAAAATGAAATGTTATTATTATTATCATCATCATCATCATCATCATCATCATCACCGCATCCTACTACCCGTTGGTGTTGTACGCATTTACGCTAATGTGTAATAGTAAGATGATTGTGAGATGAAATGAAAGACCTACAGTTTAACGTGGAATCCGAACCACGGCGGAGGCCTGGCATTCCACACATTCACAAGTTTTAATTAATACACGTCTTGTCAGAGGTGAAGGAAGGGTTTGGTAATCAGATAAATCTGTGCCGGGACCGAGTATTGAACCCACCAACACAGAAGTCTGATACCTTACCCCTAGACCGCCAGGTCACCTAAATGGTTTCCCACTCTCACTCTCCGTGCAAATGGGGGTACATTTTCTCTAAATTCAATCCTCATCATCACTATACCATTAGTGTAATTAATACATATATTAAATCATTAAGTTGAGACAGGTGGAAACTTTATGATGGAAAATACTCTTCCCACAAGTCAAAATATAAGTAAGGGTTTAAAATATCCGGAGCAGGAAGGTAAATAAAATGCTGGAATATTAGACTTTCCTCGGCTTAAAGAGTTTGTCTTGGCAGAAAAAGAATTTAAGTGTCATTCTTAATATCTTTGGTATCATCAAGACGTTCCTCAAGAAGCTTGAGACTTCTGAAGACTTTGGGCCACATTCCAAGATATTCAAACCTAATCTTGCAAGATTTACCAAGAACGTCAAGAGTTTAACATAAGAGTGAGCTAAGAAGCAACAGGGCTGTTCCCATAGGGTTGGCACCTATATAGGACAAGCTGATACCGTAAGTTAATTTGAAGCTCATTCCCCAGGAGTAGTTTGAAATGACATCACAAAGGTATGCGCGCACATTGAATAAAAATCTATGAAAAATTACACTATTATTGTTTTTGTTAACGCATTTGATCAACTAACAACCAGTTTCTGAACAAATATATTTGTGGTTTATTTTAAATTGGGTTGAGCTATATTTTTTAAATTTCAACATCTGATTTATTCATTAAAAAATGAGTCCAGCAACATTTTATTGAATCTTATAAATGAATTGACGTGATTAATAATCATGTCACAAAATAAAATGAGCTTTGTTTCAAGTTTATGGTTTTATTTCGAAGAAAATGACTTGGTTTAATTTACTTAATTATAATTAATTTGCTATCATGCCTTGCAAGAAAGTTGTTGTGTGCTAGGATGGGAGGAGCAAGAATCAGTTAGACATAGGTTCCCTATATGATGCAACACCATTTACGATATTTGGTTGAAAAGAATATTAACTATTTGGACTGACAAAAGAGATAGTGAATCAGAACTATATAATTTGTAGTAAGCATTTTATTGTTGATAATTGCAAAAATGCAAATTTGAAGCGTCTGAAAATATACTCCTTGCCATCATTACACCTTCTTGGAAAGTTAGGATTTGTTTTATAAATCTACAAAATCTGGATCTCTTACATTAAAGTAAAACCACAATGAAGATTCTTCAATTGATTAACTGATTAATTTGTAACAAATAAAGGGAATGATACCTAAATGCCCTACGATTATTAGCCTATTACCATATAATACTCTGTATTTTACTTTAGATAGCAAATCATTAAACATTTTATACTATCATTACTGTATAGCACAAGGAAAAGGTATATGGAATAATACTAAAATTATATTTATTTGAAATTTTGTTATTCTTTCAACATTTTGACAGATCACCAAATTCGAAGTTCAAATATAAACATTATGGATGATCACATGGTTTACCCATTTTTTCTTAAGATAGCCTATAGCGTCATAGGCCTACTGGTATGTCTTCTAAAACAAAGAATTTAAAATAATTTATTTGATAGATATTCTAAATTTTTTGTTTGTTTGAACATTCAAAATTTGAAAGGTTAGGTTTTGTTACCTGGGCTTGAGTCATATACCGTATATTCATGCATTATGTGACCTTATAGTTTTCTAAATGTTGTAATAAGCTTAATACAATAATTTCACATTAATATACAAGCATTTAATTTGCCTTTTCCTTGTGAGTATAGTGATAGGCATAGTCGCCTATAAAATGTTTAATGATTGGCTATTTTAAGTAAGGGGCATAAGTATTATCCCCAAATATTTATGTGAATTGTCTGAATGTTGCAAAAATAAAATAATCCCAATTAATTATTATTATTATTATTATAGCTATTATAGTGTCATAATATTTGTCATTTCATTATGAATACAATTATATTGTTAAGAGTTTTAACCATATGCTATCTTAAGTAAAATACAGTGTTTTATATGGAAAGGTCTGAGGTATTGTCGTCAAACATTGAGTTTGAATATATTTTTTCCTCAGGATTTAATGAAGGAAATAGATCCAACTCATTTTCCTACCCACCTGTTAGCGTTCCAATCCAACCGAATCATGGACAAACACATCAAGCTAAAGGTAAGCCTAATATGTGTTTATGGTTCCATACCAAAAACATAAATGTTATGGAAAATACGCCTGTCATACATGTGACTAACTTTTGACCAGTTTGATATAGGTTCTATAAATATTAAACGTGATATACAGGCAGTGATAACATGCCCACATTAAATGTAGGTCCTAAATTTAAAAAATAAGCCTAAGGTAAACACACGAGTTTTTGATAGTGTACCAATGATTGACCTTACATATGATTTTCAAGAATAATAAGCAATATTATTTTTACTATACAAATGGGTTTGTAGGAAGTTTTAGCTTAACTCATCCTGGTAGCTCTGGATTAAAGCTGATCATAAATATTTATATTTATGGGAAGAAAATATTTTGTGAGGGATGTAAAGATGGTTTTGTAAATCTTCACTAGAGAAATATTTTGTGAGGGATGTAGAGATGATTGTGTACATCTTCACTAGAGAAATATTTTGTGAGGGATGTAGAGATGATTTTGTACATCTTCACTAGAGAAATATTTTGTGAGGGATGTAGAGATGATTGTGTACATCTTCACTAGATAAATATTTTGTGAGGGATGTAAAGATGATTGTGTACATCTTCACTAGAGAAATATTTTGTGGGGGATGTAGAGATGATTGTGTACATCTTCACTAGAGAAATATTTTGTGAGGGATGTAGAGATGATTGTGTACATCTTCACTAAAGAAATATTTTGTGAGGGATGTAAAGATGATTTTGTACATCTTCACTAGATAAATATTTTGTGAGGGATGTAGAGATTATTGTGTACATATTCACTAGAGAAATATTTTGTGAGGGATGTAGAGATGATTTTGTACATCTTCACTAGAGAAATATTTTGTGAGGGATGTAAAGATGATTGTGTACATCTTCACTAGAGAAATATTTTGTGAGGGATGTAAAGATGATTGTGTACATCTTCACTAGAGAAATATTTTGTGGGGGATGTAGAGATGATTGTGATACATCTTCACTAGAGAAATATTTTGTGAGGGATGTAGAGATTATTGTGTACATCTTCACTAGAGAAATATTTTGTGAGGGATGTAGAGATGATTTTGTACATCTTCACTAGATAAATATTTTGTGAGGGATGTAGAGATTATTGTGTACATCTTCACTAGATAAATATTTTGTGAGGGATGTAAAAATGATTTTGTATATCTTCACTAGAGAAATCATAACAGTACGGAAAGTGATCACCTTGATTAGGCCAGTTATCACAGACAAAATATAATTATATACCATGATATTTTAACAAAAATTTAATTCTAAATGAATTAATAGAGTACAAATCATTAAAAAATAACAAATATAGCCTTCACAATATAAATTTTATTTTTAAGGTGATATCAATTATTGGAACATAATAAACCCTGATTTACCAGGTAATGACACCTTATCAATGACTGGTATTTCCACATTTATTATTTACTGTCTTAATGCATAGGACTTATGGAAAGCATTAAATGCTTTTGATTCTTGTATTGGAAATATATTCATCAGAAAGTTCTGTCCAGTTTTTGATATGAGTGTCAATTATTGGAACAAATTAGTGTACAATGCTTTTATATGTGACAATGAAGTGAATAATGTTCATTGGTATATTAAACTAAGTAAAATAAATTGTAAATAATTCCCCAAGTAAATATTGAATTAGATTGTCTTAGGAACCGACAATGAAGACCGAAATTATAATTTTTCTTTGTTTAATTCACTGTCGAAAGTTCAGAAAACTCCATCTCAACACCTTACTTTCAAAACAACCTATCAGCATTCAAACAAGCTGATTTTTAGCTAACATACCTCCACTTGTGAAATAAGCTATATTTTCTCTTGAAACTACAAAAAAAGAAAAAAACAGAGAAAATTTTCTCAGACAGGCCTATAACTTAGAAGTCTGGTGAAAGCAAGTAAAATGGAAAAAACTTACATTATTTTTTAAATAGCTTGTTCCCTAAGTATGTACGTGCAGTCGGTTATCATGATTTAATCTAGTGGGCACCTAAATTTATGTGTGGGGAGAGGATGGGAAAACCATAGTGATAAATCACAATCTAGGAAACCAGCCCCAGTCGGATCTGAGCCTCAACTTCTTTGTCGCTAACACAAAAGCTAAGTTGATACTTTAAACAGTGCCATAGCTGTGTGTCTTAACATAAGAAAAATACTTAGCTCAATGCAAGTCTCAGTTTAGATCATATGTCATCAAACTCAAACTAGTTATGGGAGATACTTTCTAAATTTCAAATAGTTTTGTGAGCTACCCAAATTAAATAAGGGCCAAGTATGTAGATATGTTCATGTATAATGTCTTATACATAAAAGGTAACCTCTTCACATTTCTGCGGACCTGTTATGTCCACTCCGATTGCGCACAGTGTCCACGGGTAAAAGATATGAACTACTGAGAGTAGGCTAACATTGAAATCTTTTGAAGAGTATTATTTTCAATTAAAGCATTATTTTTTAGCACAATGTCTTATTACCCATTCGGGCTATACGCTTATATACTAATGGGTTGGGACTGAGTAAAGTTGAATTTAGAGGAAGTGCACCCGCATTTGCATTGAGGGAGAGTATAAAATCAGTTAGGAAAAACTTCCCTCAGTGCACCTAAACAAGTTCAAACAACAATCTCCCCATCAACATGAGTGATGTGTTAGACTACTCGACCACTGAGGCAGCTAGTATTTTTCTTGCGTAGTGTGTATTTTTTTAAATATTTCATATTTGTTTCTAGATTTGTACAATCTGAAGTTACCAGCAAATCAATACAAATCATATACATTCAAACGTCCCGCTTAGAATATTTAGTTCGAGGCTCGTTCACCATGAGCGCTAGTGATGTAGTTCTACTTGCTAACATTAGAGTGGTGTTTCTATACTTATCTCTTATCTATGGCTGTTCCTAATAACAATCCGAGTGAGGTAGCAAATGATTCATCTCTATATTGGCTTTTGGTGTGGGTGTAGACAGCGTGAGTTGATAGGCAGTTCTTGCCTTAGTTACAAGACCGGACAAGAGATCACACCACTAGCACTCAAAGCCCTGCCTCTACCGTGAAATAAGCTACTACGTATATAAATAGTCTGGGTTTTGCAGCTTTTTGACTTTGTTAACATCAGGACCACCCAGAGAAGGGTAGAGGAAACCAGAGTAGTTTGCTTCAAGCCCCATTTCTCTAGGGTCCCCAAACATCTCTTTGTTACATCAGCAGGTTATATCACAGTCACAACACACAAGCAATTTTGTTTGTTTATGCTTTACTGATGTTACAAAGCTGGTTCTTTTAAAAACAGTGGCCATTGTAGATACTAATAATTTATCTGAAAAATATAAGGAAATCTCAAATAAACTTAAATATTAAGTTAGACACAAAAGCACAAAAATCATGTTAATTAATTTGGGTGAGAGGAGCCTTCCAAAATTACACACCCCAGACTCACTGAACCGTCTGGTCAGCCCTGGTTCGCAACAATAGTAAGACGGGCATATTGAGAGAACAGAGATTTTAGTGATAAAACAGAATTATTGGTATACAAGGGATGAAATCAAGAACCTGTCTTTAGTTCATACCAATTAGTAGGCCAATGTTGTCCTTTAACCACACAAATTTCCCAAAATGACACTATCTAGACAAATATAACACGGGAAAAGTTAGTAAATGGTGAGATAGTAAAATACAAGTCAAATGCCAACATGGATCCAACAGCTTACTCTACAACTGATATTGTATAAACATATGACATGAAACGAGCTCTTCAAACAATTAAAATACAAGTTATCATCGCACAATGTGATTCGAATCTCAATTTAATAAAACCTTTTAAAGATGACTCTTTTACTTGCAAAAGGACTAATTAATATCCAAAACAGCGGTTCATATAATTCAAAATGTAGCTTTACAACCAACATGACCACCCTAACTTCAAAATGCTGATAAGATAAATAATTATAGCCTTGACTACAAAGAGGTAGATCAGGTATGACACTCCAGGAAAGAATGAAAGGGAAATTAAGGCGAAGGAAAATATGCAGCAATTTTCCTTAAGAGAATAAAAACAACATATGGGTAACATACTGTAACTTATATGTTTTCCTTGGAATGAATTATCTTAACCTACATCAGAGTCCTAGACTCAACAAACATAAAACGGAACCCTAGTCTCAAAATGGTGTGTCAAACTTAAAATGAATGCTTTATCAGTTTAACATCCATATACCAAATCGGAGTGATAAATGATCATGTTCCTATCTGGTTGAATCTGTTGAACAAAGATAACATTTTACATTAAGGGCTGAAAACCATTTCTTTTTCATCAAAAAGATCAATACATCTTGTCCTACCTTGGGAATATTGAAAATAGCTCAAAATCAATAAATCCCTCACAAGCATTTTATGAGGAGGTGGCATGATATGGAAGTTAAGTTTGGTCTGAATATTGTCTTTCTCATGTAGCTAGAGCTCAATGTTTACCAGGGCAGACTAGACAACTTGTTGTGTCATTATTCTTGATAGTGTGTCTCTCATGTAACACAATCTTATGTTTACTGAGAGAAACTCCAAAACTTCTTGCCATTTTCCAATGACCTACATCACTGAGATATAAACAATCTTTTTTTTTATGTGTATTATAGTTATAATTTTCTATTCTTATCACATCCTTGAAACAAGATTAATGGATTACTTGCAACAACATTGATAAACCATTTATAAACAAGCTACTATATTATGTAATAAAATGACCTAGTTTCATTAAAAAAATATAATTATATACTATAACCAGGGGCTTATTTCATAAAGCTACACGTGCACAATTTACAAGGGAAATCACTTGTAAATGGAAAGAAATTAGAAAACTATGTTTCATCCAGCTTAAAGTAAATTTTACAATTTACAAATTGTTTTTTAACAAGTTTTATTACTGGTTTCATAAAGCTATGTTTAGATTACAAGCACCTGTGAATCAGGGAGTATTTTCTAAAAATCTTCACCAATAGGTAAAATACTTTACAAGTGAAATTTTAATGGGTTATTTTCACATGGTATGTTCATGTTACTACTTTAATATGCCAATCAGCTGTGTAAACATTTCAAGTTACATGTATTTTTTACTCATATTTATAGACATATTATGAGACTTTGAGACAAGGAGAATATTGAGGCTATTAGACTAGGTGATTATTGAGGCTAGGAGACAAGGTGATTTTTGAGGCTAGGAGACAAGGTGATTATTGAGGCTAGGATACAAGGTAAATTTTGAGGCTATGAGACTAGGTGATTATTGAGGCTAGGATACAAGGTGATTTTTGAGGCTATTAGACTAGGAGATTATTGAGGCTAGGATACAAGGTGAAATTTTGAGGCTATGAGACTAGGTGATTATTGAGGCTATTAGACTAGGTGATTATTGAGGCTATTAGACTAGGTGATTATTGAGGCTAGGAGACAAGGTAAATTTTGAGGCTATGAGACTAGGTGATTATTGAGGCTAGGAGACAAGGTGATTATTGAGGCTAGGAGACAAGGTGATTATTGAGGCTAGGAGACAAGGTAAATTTTGAGGCTATGAGACTAGGTGATTATTGAGGCTATTAGACTAGGTGATTATTGAGGCTAGAATACAAGGTAAATTTTGAGGCTATGAGACTAGGTGATTATTGAGGCTATTAGACTAGGTGATTGAGGCTAGGAGACAAGGTGATTTTTGAGGCTATTAGACTAAGTGATTATTGAGGCTAGGATACAAGGTGATTTTTGAGGCTATTAGACTAGGAGATTATTGAGGCTATGAGACTAGGTGATTATTGAGGCTATGAGACTAGGTGATTATTGAGGCTAGGAGACAAGGTGATTTTTGAGGCTATGAGACTAAGTGATTATTGAGGCTAGGATACAAGATGAATTTTGAGGCTATGAGACTAGGTGATTATTGAGGCTAGGATACAAGGTGAATTTTGAGGCTATTAGACTAGGTGATTTTTGAGGCTATTAGACTAGGAGATTTTTGAGGCTATGAGACAAGGTGATTTTTGAGGCTATGAGACTAGGTGATTATTGAGGCTAGGATACAAGGTGAATTTTGAGGCTATGAGACTAGGTGATTATTGAGGCTAGGAGACGAGGTGATTTTTGAGGCTATTAGACTAGGTGATTATTGAGGCTAGGATACAAGGTGATTTTTGAGGCTATTAGACTAGTAGATTATTGAGGCTAGGATACAAGGTGAATTTCGAGGCTATGAGACTAGGTGATTATTGAGGATAGGAGACAAGATGATTTTTGAGGCTATTAGACTAGGTGATTATTGAGGCTAGGATACAAGATGAATTTGAGGCTATGAGACTAGATGATTATTGAGACTAGGAGACAAGGTGATTTTTGAGGCTAGGATACAAGGTGATTTTTGAGGCTATTAGACTAGGTGATTATTGAGGCTAGGATACAAGATGAATTTGAGGCTATGAGACTAGATGATTATTGAGACTAGGAGACAAGGTGATTTTTGAGGCTATTAGACTAGGTGATTATTGAGACTAGGAGACAAGGTGATTTTTGAGGCTATGAGACTAGCTGATTATTGAGGATAGGAGACTAGGTGATTATTGAGGATAGGAGACAAGATGATTTTTGAGGCTATTAGACTAGGAGATTATTGAGGCTAGGATACAAGGTGAATTTTGAGGCTATGAGACTAGGTGATTAGTAAGGTAAGGAGCCAAGATGATTAGTAAGGTTAGGAGATGGCCATATACAAAAAAAACTCAAATTATTTCCTTGCAAACAGAGAAACTATTATGAGATTTGGGTCATTACAAAATAAATCAGAAACTTTCTTAGTTTAGGAAAAAATAAATTACATAGTGCGCTGCAATAAGGTTGAGCTTCAAAACTAAGGCAATTGATATAATTTACTTTATGTCATAATTTTATTTTATTTCTCAACTAATTTAGTAAGCTCCTAACAAAATATAATTGTGTTAATACATTTTTTTAGTAATTGGTATTTTAATATGAAACATATTTATCATTCTTAAATTGTTTGTGTACTTTTGGCTGCTGTAACATTGGGGACTAAATTTAATATATTAATATTTCAATTGAAATAAAACAGTTGACTTGCAAATATTTTCTACCATTGGTTTGGCAATTTTTCAAGATAATTCTCACAATGTCATATAGGCAAAATACTTTTCTTTTAAGTAACTGTAAGCCAGTGGGTTCTCATAACATACAATAATGAGAATTAACAAAATTACAACAATATAAACTTTGCTAATATGGGTGAGTGAATCAACTCATATGATGAGATTAGGTTAATAAATGTGAGAAGCTATGTAGATAATATTAAACATAGCTTAAGCTCAGTTTAAAATCTTTTACTAAGATAATTTTAATTTGTGTGTTAAAATAAACTAAGTGGTAATCCAATCTGAAGATTTATACTCTTGTTGAAAAACGACATAGGTCGAATGGTGCTTAAATGCAATCTATTTTTGACAACATATTTGTTTTAAAGGATATAGCTAAACAGATTGCATTAATAAAAAGAAAACTAAGAGAAAATTAAAATTTATTCAAACACATTAGCAATGACCATGAGGTGTGAGTTGACTTTTTAAAAATCTAATCTATTATGTTTAAAGTGGTGCTTAATAAATGGCATTGGTGACCTGGCGGTCTAGGGGTAAGGTGTCAGACTTCTATGCTGGCGGCCGGGGTTCAATCCTCGGTCCCGGCAAAG
>CABFOV010001277.1:0-15763 GCA_902141375.1 Timema poppense
GCACTTAATTACACGAATATTGATGAATAGTTAGTTTTTTCCTTGTAGGTGCTCAATCAATCTGATTGACACGCTACAAGGTCACAGATTGGTTTTGTTTACTATTCATCGTGAAATTCCAGCTATTATTAAATTAAACTAGATAATCTATAAGCACACATACATATTTAGTAAGGATAAAGTAATAATAAGGAAATTTACAGTACATTGAATTTGTTAGCACTTTTGAACTTCATACACTTTTTATTCCCAAAATTGGCTCACCAATGTATCCCCAGAAATAATTTTTTAGAAAAACCCTTTTTCTTATTTGTACACGCTGTATTTTTTAATTTACGACTCTCTCAAATCTCAAAAAATAGTAATTTTCCGCTGACATGCAATTACAAAATAAATGATTACTCAAGACAGAAATGAGATAAAAGGCTCGTGAGAAAAACATTTTGTAAATTTTTTTTATAAGATTTCATACGATACATAACATCACTAATTTTGGACAGTTTTGGACTTCAAGGACATGCATAATTTAATAAAAAACATTAACTTGGATAGGTATTTTATCAACATTTGTGGAAAGTTTAATCCTTGAATCACAGCTTTTTTTTAAATTGTATCACTTGACATGGAACGCACCAACTCTACATTAATGGCATCACCCATTTTTAATATATATTAGTACCGTGTCTGACTACCCATTCAGGCAATATATTTTCCGTAAATAGAACTAGAAATTTTGGCCATGTTTATAAACACATCTATAGTATACTTGAATGAGTTACTTTATAAAAAATAACTACTTGGGTGAGGTTATTTTCTTAAATACGACTATACTCAAACGAGGTATTTCGTAAACAAGATTATACTTGAATAAGCACTTTGATAAAAAAAAATTCACTTGAATGAGCGCTTTTATGAACACGACTATACTTGAATGAGCACCTATAAAGAGCCGGTTACTTACTCAGATGTCCAACGTTCTTGAATATTTGAGTAAAATTTCTAAATAGTTTGTGAATTTGTTAAATAGCTTATAAATAAAATGGTATGCTATATTTTAGACATTAACTACTTTAATACAAAGAGAAAGTCTTTTACAAAGAAAGTTATGTCTAGTAAGTTGTCCGAACACAAAAAGTGTTTTAAAAAGAACTCTCCACCTATTATTAGCTTTTATTGTGTGGGATTAAAACATTGCTTTCTTCAAACTTTGTTCAATATATGTAATTATTAATCCTCAAACTGTCTCCTATCACACACGAGAGCAATAATAGTTTAGATTCTGGCATCGAGGTACAAGGGTTGGACAAAATAGTGTGAACGTCATGGAAATAGATTATATTTCATTTTAATAAGGTGTTGATCCACCATTTGTATTTAATACAAGTTCAATCCTTTTTTGGAATTTATTTTTACAATTTTTGGATAATCTCCAATGGGATGTTGTACTATTTTTCTAACTCACATTTTTTTTGGGAGGTTAGAGGGAGAGTTGATTCTCAGTTCCTCGACTATCCTTAAGTATTTTAGGGGGCCCAGCCCTAGTTAATATTCCGTATTCTGTATTAAATGAAAATGATGGACCAACATCTTATTAAAAGAAATGTAGCCTACTCTGTTTTTTAATAGGTCTTCCAAAACATAAAAATAAAATTATATTTAAAATATAATTTAAAAATTAATTAACACAACAACCCCTTGTAGTTGCGCTACGACGAATCCGTTGACTTATAAATTCTAAAGCAAAAGGTTTTGCGGGTGTTTGAACTGGTTTAACGATTGCCTTGTATGCGGCTGATCGCCCCCTCCACCCACCCCTCCTCAAGCTTGAAACCAAATAAAACTTTGCTCACACCAGCTGATTTTAAATATTATGTTTCAACGTTACCCTAAAAAATAAATAATTGTTCACAATTTATGTTTAACTACGCGCACGAAATTCTACAGAACACAGCAGCTCGACTTTGAACTAACTTCGCACATGGCAGTGAAATGTACTCCAAGTCCTCCCCTCCCGCCCCCCAACCCTCCCAACCCCTAGAGTGGAGGTGTTCATCAAAGCAAGAAGGAAGAAGTTAGGAAGAATAAATTACCTTGTCTTTCATTTTAGTACGATTCAACGAAACAGCAAATTTTCTTCGCTAATGTTTTCCGAAACTTTCACTGGTTAGCACCGCGTCTTACTACCTGTTCGGGTTACACACTAATAGTTTTAGGGACGAGCAAGGTTATATTTAGTGGAAGTGTACCCGCATTTGCATGAATATAGAGAGAGTGAAAGACCATTTTTTTAAACCAAAACTACCCTCAGTACATACGACCGGGATTATAGCCTTAATCTCACCATGATTGGTAGTCTAGTCTACTGCGAGAGGGACGTCCTAGACCATGCGGCCACTGAAGCAGGTGGTAATATTTGTTTAGCCAACTTGTCGTAGACAGTGTTAAAACAAGTCATTATAATTATAGAAAGTATGGTAACCATGAACAATTTCGGATATCGATATAATGATGACTTTTGACATTGTAAGGGCCTCCACCCCCACCACTCCATCCCCTTTTGATTTAAAAAAGTGAATCTTGCAATTATGTCTCTCCACGTGTCCGTATCTCTGCTTGTTCTTATCTCGGGCCACAGCCGAAATGGTTCGATCGATTTCGTTCAAACTTCATATTTAGATGTTATATGGTTATACACCCGACCAACCGACCGAGTGGCCGCCGGATGCTAGCGAAGATAATGCCTACATTTGGGGATAGAGGTTGGCATGTGGTCAGTGCAATGAACCTCACGACCGCTCTCAATTTTACAGATCAAATCTTTTTCTTCGTTATTCAAGTATCTCCTTATTTATTTCCAAGAGACCTTTTCAGACCCACTTTTTCACAGAGAAATCTGTAAGCACCAGGGATCGAACCCGGGACCTCTGGATCTATAGCCAAGAACTCTGACCACTAGATGACAGAAGTGGTCAGTAGAGCTCGCTTGCGGGATGTCGCCATGGAGTTTATGGATATACCTCGAAGAAAAATTGTGATATTGATTCTCGACCGAAAATTAGAAGGAGTTTACTAGAGACAAATTATTTGAAAATTTTAAATTTTTCTAAAATTGCAAATTTTTCTAAAATTGCTATAACAAGTTTGTTCGAAATCTAATATGAATATGTTTCATATGATTATCAAAATTATATTTTTATGAGTAAACTTAATAAGTAGCAGTTTAATAATAGCTGAGTTTGGAAATTTTCCTCCTAGCTATAATAAACTTAATGAGAAAATATGTATGACGAAAATATAATTAACTAAGTCCTGGCTACCATTGGGCTAATTCTTATTTCAGGAAAATTACCCATGATGCCAGCCGAGAATCGAACTCGAGACTCGTTATCTTCGTATCCAGGTGCACTGATACAATGGGGCCAATTATAGCTCTAGTTGGACGCCCGTTAATATCGTAAACAGTTTTTATTCTTTCAATCGATCCGTATTCTCCCTCTCACTCACTTTATCACTCTATTTTTCCTCTTTTTTTTTATCAGTTTGATTGCGAGTATTACTCTCTATTTTGACGGATGGGTCTGAAAAAGTAATTATTTTTCCGTGCCACGTTTTTTATTTGCACGACGTCTCACTTGTCTGTCGATTGGCGGTGTGTGACGCTGGTGAAATTTACTATCTTGAGCAATCGATAAACAGTAACTGATGTAGAAGTTATAAATTGTTTCAATCGTTAACGTTGGAATTAAAGATTACACTCTTTAAAAATAATTATAAACATTTTTAAGAACCGGTCTCATCTCCAAGATAAAACCTAACTCGAACCAGACATCACATACTTTCTATATTAGACTAAAAAACACAATGAAAATGAGAGGAGTTTAACCGTCTTACCACAGTTTAAAAAAATAGGAAAAAATTACCAATTTTAAAAATTTATATCTTTAAATTAAAATCTATCAAATTGACCCCAATTTCTTTGTTTTTAAATAAATAACGCAGAAAACCTCACTATGGAACACAATTTTAGGAGCTCACTTTATTTAATAATAATAAACATATTTTAGAATGCTAGTGGTCACATGTTGCGAAGGTCGCGTTGGAAACCTTGTATAATGAATGACAAAAGAAGAGCGTTTCGCGTAGGAAAAAGAATGAGCCTTCCCGTGGCGAGGTGTAAGAAGAAGTTAATTGTTTTGATCTCTGAAGCGGGGTTTTCAAATCTGACATGAGAATAGCAATAAATGTCAAACCAACATTAAATAATATTATTTAATAATATTTAGCACCACGTCTTACAACCCGTTCGGGTTATACGCTTTAAGTACTAATTACTCTAATGGATTGGTAAGGTTGAATTAGAGGAAGTGAACTCGAATTTGCGTGGAGGGAGAGTGGAAAACAATTTATGAAAAACCACCCCCAGTTCACCCGACCGAGATTCGAACCTCGATCTCCCAGTCCTCAGCAGTCAAGCTCAACACGACAAGCGCGTTAGCCAACTACGCCACCAAGGCGGGTACCAACATTAAAACTTCTATATTTTCTATAAGTCAGTTTTATTCTTCCTCAGAGGTATTTTGTTTGATTCCATTAATATTTTTCATGATTTATTGATAATCTGTTTAAAAGCCATTGGTATCTGAAGGTTCTTATTTATTATGAAACAAGAACGATTTAAAATCATTATAAAACAACTGTTTTTTAACATTTTCAAATGGGACCAAAACTTTTTTTTCTTTTGATATCTAAAATGCAGAAAAGTCGACCTGTAACTTTGACAAGAAAATGCGAATTTTATAGTAAGAAGTATTTGGAAGTGGAGTTATCAATGTACTAACTATGCTAATGGAGTATGGATTAATAAAGTTGAATTTTTGATCAAGTGTACTCATTTTTTCTTGGCGGGAGAAGGGAGAATCGTTTAGTAAAATTTACCCTCAGTACATCCAACGAAGAGTTTGAACCCCGATTTCCCCGTCATCGGCAGTCTAGTATATTACAAGAGTGACGCCTTAGGCCTTTCGACCACTGAAGTGGGTCACTCATATTTAATTACATTTATATTATGATTGGTCAAATGGAGACAGTGTGTGGGATAACAACAAATACTGCATACCCTGGCGAAATTCTACTCCACGCCACTGAACCTCTACTCTTTATTATCTATAGCTAACAAATGTTTCACTCTATTTTACTAAAACTGTCACGATATTTTGTAAAATTCTAAAGATGTTTTATTCCCCATGAAACACCTAACGAAGGGGGGAAGTTCCAAGTGCGAGACGCATTCCAATAACTTCAACATAAGAGCTACGCACATCACACGCCATGAATCACTCACGACATTGTTGATTCCGGTAAAAGCCTCTCCCCTCTCTCTCCCCGGTCCCCCCCCCTCTCCCCTCGAACCCTTCCAACACTACGCGTATCTCTCGCGGTAGTCCAAATGTCACCTAGTGTCAATAATACGCGCTAGTGATGTCGACTCGTTTCACGCAAGGGGTTTCTCCCCCCGCCCGGGTGACGTCGCGTCAGTAGTAGGGGCTGAAGTATTCCTGCTGCTGTTATTTCGTATCTCCTGAAAACCACCTGCGTCTTATTAATCTTACTCACAAGTCAGTCACACGTCGATCAATCCAAGGGACGTCCTGGTATTGACATCCACCACTCCACTTCACCCTCGCACCGCCCCTACTACGCCCCCATACCCCTTTGTTCCGCATCAGGGGTAACCGCTTATTTATATTCGGATTTAGATAAAAACAATGTTTTGACAGTTAAAAATTATATTACAAAAACAATTTTCGTATATTCATATGTAAAATCATGCAATCTGCAGCTGTCACTTTTGCTATATATTATCAATACCTATTAAATAATACTAATAATATAGTGAAATATTATCAATTTTTTCAGAAAAAGTATGTTTGTATTTTCTAGAAGGCCCTTCCTATGGAGATTGGACCGTATACAAATATTTGCCGTGTCTATACTCTTAGGGGCGTTCAAATATTACGTGAACAAATTTTTGGCCATTTTTAACCCCTCCCTCCCTTATTAAGCAAAAAATAAGCGAATGCCTAACTCCCCTTCCCCACCCTTGCATAAGTAAAATTTTATGATTTGTTTTCCATTTGTTCACAGGAATAACCATTTTCTTTTTTCGTGCAATTTTGCTTAAGCCTGAACAGGTAGTAAGATGCGATGATAAAAATATTTAAAATGCATTCAATTCATAAATTGTTGGTAATTATTAACATAAAGGTGTAAATTAATATTTCGAAATGAATGATAATTAACACCGGTATACAATGAATTCAAATTTATTGAACGGGTAAAATTAAAACAAGTTAAAACATTATAAAAGTTTAAAATTTTAATTTACTTTTTATTGAAGTTATCAAAAAAAGTACTATTAGTGATTACATGAATATTATATTTATAAAAAAAACACCCTAAACTCCAATTAATCCGATGACCAAGATTCTTAAATCCACGTTTCAACACTTTCAATTATTATGTTTATATTTGGGGGGATAGGTCACTCAAGCTTTGGTTTACTTCTATAGGCTTCTCCACGTCTTCCTCGTTTAGCCACTCGGCATCTTCATTGTTGCGCGAAGTCCAAACGGCTTGCGATGCGCCTTCCCTCAATTTCGTTCGTCTTTCTTTGTCTTCTTTGTCTTACGTAAGCATTGTTCTGAAACACCCCCCCCCCCCCCCCCCCTTNCCCCTAAGGTGCTTACGTAATACTTTAACGCCCCCTTATGAAAGATTTACCCCCTCATAAAATTGGTCCATGTTGTGCTTGTAGCATACATTTGGACACAGGATGTCATTGATTTAATCACAAAGTTGGTTATGTTTTTAAATTGTTGTATATTATTATAATGTAGCTAACTTTGTGTAAATAAATGAAATTAAATAAAACTCATTGGTGTTGACTCAGGTAAATTACTCTTAGTCTGTCAATAATAGAGGGAATAGCGTTTATATAAAAGGGCATTTAAAAGTTTACCACATAATAATTATCATAAGACCTAATCGTTATTTAAGAAGATATTCAACCCATAAATTATTATTTTTATTTCACTCTTTGAATCCCGTCCGGGTTTACCTAATGTCTATTTTTACTTTCTCTTGACACCTCGGAAATAGAAATATTGTGATTGTCAGCAAAGTTGAACTTGAGATATTGATAAATGTTGATGTTTCATGACCCCCTGAAACTAAAAAAAGTTGTTTTCGCAATGCCGTCTGTTTGTCTGCACCTCGGGCTAGAGCTGAAACTATTTTACCGATTGGGCCCAAATTTGGTATCTAGGGTTTTAATTAGGTTCTCCCGAGGAGTTTTGGGAATACGATATCCAACCTCAATATTAAGGGTAGTTAACTAAAGGGCGAAAAGAGAAAAAATCGATTATCTCGAAATTCGCTTTAGCGATTTTGATTGGATTTTATATATATTCACTGTTTATCATTGTTAATGAGATGTCAACTTAATTTTCTTATGAAAATGAATTTGAGAGTAATTTTACATTGGTAAAATTTTACAATTTACATCATTTTTCCACAATTATTTGGGACACTAAATAACTAATCATTGTGAAATTGTATTGCTGTTAAAGATAAATATATTTTTATAAAACCAATCATTTCTAAGCTATAATCAAATATAATACTTTTTAATACAGGCGTTTTAAAATGAATTTTATTCTTGTACTCTTTGGCGGACAAAGATTTTTCTCTTTTCTCAGTTTTTCTGTAACATTGTTCCTAGTTTCTAATGCCATCGAGTAAGTAACAGTGAATATTATTTCATTTATGATCTTTGGCGTAGTGTTTTTACTACAATGTATGATTTCGTTTCACAAATCTTACGAGTTTTTAATAAATGTGTATTTTAAGTTAAAGAAAGTCTGTGTGGTGCACCTTATCATTTATTTTCCTGAAATTTCTTATCACTCTCCTTACAAGGAATTTGAGGTACATTTTCTTTAAATTCTACCATCCTTACCAACACATCATTGTAGTTAAATCTGGATAGCCCTGAATGCGTATAACCCGAACGGGTAGTAAGACGCGGTGCTAATAATTATAATGATAGCCCTGAATGTTACAAGACACGCTGCAAGAAAATAATAATAGTATAAGTCTAAATTAACGTAATCCTAGAACAAAGCCATAAGCTTTTAATATATTAATTTACAATTTATATAATGTGTTTTTTAAAGTGTTTAAAATGTCAAATTTTATTTATCTCTGACGGTAATCGATTCAAGGCCTCAAAGACCGGTATATAGCCGCTCTATAGACTGAGCAAAGGTATTCTACTTGAGAAACGCCAATGTTGCCGGAGACGATAACAAAATAAAGAGGAAGAGAACGGAAGTGGGATAGAGAGATAGCGGCGATAAAATAAAACCCAGCTCCGAGTACCTTGTTAGGAGGCTGAAGAGGTAGTGACGTCACTGCTCTTATGGGACGAGTCGCTGGCTGTCTTCCTGTAGGGGAAGATTGGCGCTCTTTGTTTAGAGTAAGCACACTTTGTACTGCAGTCTTCTGATAACTAAATTTCGTGGTAACCTTTGGCACCTTTCTGCCCCCATACACTTCCCCACCCTTATCAAATAAAATGTTAGGAATTATTTATTGACAAGTTGGGTTGCCTGGTTGGATAGAATTAAGATGAGTTCACAATTATATGGTTTTTTTAAGCTTTCCCTTTAAGGTGGGAGTGTGAGTAACGCGAGTTAAGGGCAGTGTTGTTTTTATAGCAAAACCTTTTGTTGGACAAAATAAATAAAGTATTTATCCGGTAGAAAGATCGTTTAAATTTTCTACATGTAGTTGTTGCGAAGAAAATTAATCTCTATGTTTCTAATGGAGTAATATTTTTTTTACTATGGTCAAAAATAAATTTTGTTTTATTTTTTAGAATTTTTTTAGCAGGTAATCTTACTACCCTTTCGGGTTATACGACTTTCTATAAATTACACCAATGAGGTAGAGATGAGTACGGTTAAACTTAGAGGAAATTTACCGGAATTTTCATGGAGAGAGAGAGAGAGTGGAAAACTATTTTGTAATAAACACCGTCAGTTAACTCGACCGATAATCGAGCCCCGATCTCCCCGCCATTGGTAAAAATCTTACTGCGTGAGTGATGTTCTCGATCATTCGACTATTGAGGAGATTTTTTTTCCTACTTTTTATATGATAAAGTTTTGTAAGGTGTTTGCTACTTTAGTGTCTAAAAAAGAGGGGAAAAAAGTAAATAAAGTCAAAAGTTCGAGAATTGACTTTTCTAGCTACCGCTTCCCCATTTTCTGCACACAATTGCAAAGCACTTTAACTCTTAAATTGATTGGTGTTAAAGGCTGCCAACACAAAGAATCAACAAAATTCAACACTTACATTAAGGCCAACAACATTACTAAATGAGAAACTCAATACTCTAAGCGTAAGTGAAGTATTCTTAAGATATCTTGTGATGAATTTCAATATTTTATGTAAGAGAAACATAATTATTTGATTCAATCATTGACTGAAAATAACTTCGTTAATAAATGAATTTAAGCCTAAAGATATATTTTAATGGCCAAAGAAATACCGGCTTCGGTGGCTCCATAGTCTAAGGCGTCACTATCGCAATAGGTTGGGCTGCTGGTGATGGGGTGACCGGGGTTTGAATCACGTTCGAATGTACTGAGGGTGGATTTCCCTTAAGGTTTATTCACTCTATATATGCAAACGAAGGTATACATCTTCTAAAATGAACCTTCTTAAATACTACCCCATTAACGTGATTATTTCACTATTATTATCATTATCACCACGTCTTACTACCCGTTCAAGCTATACGCATATCTGATCATTAATTCTATTGGGGTAGGGATGAGGAAAGAAGAATTTTAGAAGTAATATACCCACATTTACATGGGGATGGGGGAGGGATAAACAATCAATTTAAAAATACCTCATTAGATCCCACCTAGATTTGAACCCCGGTCTCCCCGTCATCAGCAGTTCAGTATTAACACGAGAATGATGCCTTAGAGCTTTCGGCCATTGAAGTGGGTAAACACCTTCTATTAAATTGATAGTTTCACATTACGACTTTACTCCCTCGGTGTAAACTTAGTGTGCACCATCTACTTGATGGTAAACACCTTCATATTTCTGTATTTACAATGAGAAAGACAGTTAATAAGTCTTAAAACCATTCAAATAATCCTCAAATTATCTAATTATTATTTTTAACTATCTCCCCTATAATACTCAGAAATGACACATTACAAGTTAAACGTTTTTTAAAATGAGCGAATTCTATCTTTTCATGAAAAATAAATTAAAGCCATGAAACTTTCCGGGATTGGATTCACTAAAGGGAAAAAAAAAAAATCCGCCGGCTGAACCTTGAGGCCTCATCTACCTACACATTCAGCGAGCGCACCCGAGTGAGCCCGAAGTCGAATGTGAAGATGATGCGTTCGTCTTTGATCGGAGTCGCTCGTTACAGCTCGTTGAGTGCACCCGAGTGAGCCCAAGGTTGAATGTGAAGATGATGCATTCGTCTTTGATCGGAGTCACCCGTTACAGCTCGGTGAGTGCACCCGAGTGAGCCCAAGGCCGAATGTGAAGATGATGCATTCGTCTTTGATCGGATTCTCTCGTTACCGCTCGGCGAGTGCACCCGAGTGAGCCCAAGGTCGAATGTGAAGATTATGCATTCGTCTTTGATCGGAGTCGCTCGTTACCGCTCGACGAGTGCACCCGAGTGAGCCCAAGGTCGAATGTGAATATGATGCATTCGTCTTTGATCGGAGTCGCTCGTTACCGCTCGGCGAGTGCACCCGAGTGAGCCCAAGGTCGAATGTGAAGATGATGCATTCGTCTTTGATCGGAGTCGCTCGTTACCGCTCGGCGAGCACGCTACGCCGCTCGCCTGTGTCGGGTTTTCTTTTGCGTGAGTCAATGGACCCGCGCGAGAGCACCCCTCAGTTAAACTTAACTCGAATGAAGTTGAATGTGTGGACACATAGATAACATTCATCTTAACTTGTGACACCGGACTTCAGAGAAACATTAGTGTGAATCTATATAGGGGGCATGAAAGATATGCCTGGATCCATGATACCTATAGAAAGCAGGCGTAGTTCGAGAGAAAACTGGCTCTCACACAAGAATATCTCATGAGAACCTGTTGATACTTTCCTTTTTAAAACAACAAGCCACTTCTTAAAAAAAAGGGGGGGGGGGATTTCTGAACGTCTGCAAGGAGATCTATTTTAATCCTGAACAATCCATATCCCTCGTGCAAATCCTCGATTACACAGATGGTGGTTTTGCGTCAGTGACTTGATTTGCTTACAGAGGTTTGGAAACAGCTATCAAGGAGTTCCAACTTCAGCGATGGTTCATTCATTATTGGTGTCCTTGTGTTTCTCTCTCTGTTCATCCTGATTTTCTTGAACTATACGCTGATAAAACAGTAAAGTGCAAAACTAAGCTACACATAACCTCAAGATGGGATTGTAGGGAACACGAGTTAAGGGCAATGTTTTTTGTTGTTTTTATACCAAAACTTTGTTTTGCCAAAATATATAAAAGATTGCTCAAGTAATAACATAGAGTTTAATTTACTTCACCTGGTCATATCAACATTTGTTAAATTTGTGTCATGAGCATAGCGGAATTAGATGAGAAATTTTTTAAATGAACTAAAAGAACTGTCATTAAATTCTAGGAAACCCTTAGCAGACATTCAACAACTATTAACCTCACCATGTGAAGAATATTAAACTATATGTCTCTATTGAAGCAATATTTTATTTATTCTGGCTTAAAAAAAGCGTAAATGTAAAAAATTCAATAAGACTGCCCTTTTATCGCGTTCCTTACCCCAACTCCCCTTAAAATATTTATCTAAATTAGTAGGGGTTTGAAATGATATTTTAAAATAATGGTTAAAATATATTTGTGATATCTCATTTCCAAAATTCCGAGTTCTTTTTCTTAAATAATATGTGTATTGATTTGTTTTCAAATCTTAATAATAATTTAGCCTATTTTGGGTGAATCACCAGTTAGATATGGCAATATGCAGTTAAATTAAGTTATTTTGATAGTATACAAATATGATAAAAATATAATTTAAAATCTTAATAAATTCATTATATCAAACAAATCAGTGTTTTAATATAATGTCTAACAATTGGATTAATTGGTTTATTATATTCGTAGCTCTTGTTACTTTAAGGACAAAGGGAAAAATATAATTATTATTTATGTAAATATATATATACTGTCCTTTGTGCTTGTTTTTTTATTTCCTCTTGCAAAAAATCACTTACTAGATGGACATTTTTAAACTTATTTGTGTGAAAGTCGTTCACTTTCATCTCAAAAGAAGGTAAATTAAATCAAATCATTGCTTTCACGCGAACGTTATGTGATTTTATTTCCTAACTCAGTTAATTTATGAGTCTCTTTTTTTTCGATATGAACTCAATGAACTCAAATTAAATTATGAAAAATAAAAACAATATTTAAATAAATGTTCAAACACAAGTGGAACCTTTTAGATTCTACATAGGAATAAAGGAAATTTCGATACCGTTATTAATATTTATTTTAGTGAACTAAATTTCACAGCTAAAGCAACTCAGAATTTTTGTTCATATTTCCTTTGTAAGCCCGAACGAAGTCTTGTAGTAACTTATCGATATCTATTTTACCTAAAGTGCTCATAGCTCACGTCAAAAGGGATCTACTACCCCTGTTTGGAGCATTAAAATCGACAGTGATATATAAAGAGATACTCCTAACAGTAATATGAGATCTAAAACAATGCAACTTACATCATTCACAAAATGTACGGGAATTAAAAAACTTAAATGGAGGCGTATTATAGATCTTTAAATATGCTATTAATTATTGGAGGTATAAATTATCATTCGTATACTCATTCTCGATTATGTTTTAATTTTCAAGTCATTCTATTAAATGATATATACATTCATACCCAACATCTAGTAGGCATCTGTGAATCATTTTTAGGAATGCCTTTTGGCAGGTAATTGACTTGAATGATCTTAATAAAATTCAACAAGTTATTATTACTTAGTTAAATCATTATCAGTGCTGTAAGCTTATTTTTAAGGAAGATGTCTGGTAATTGGTGTTTAAATATATATTTATGATAAGTATATATTATCTAAGATATATTTATTATATTATATTTCCTATTTCTTTTAGTTTGTAATCTATACTCACTTTTAGAGCAAACGTCTTTATTAATTTAATTTGTCTGTAATTTATTTAATGCATTTAATCAATTTAACTCAAAGTAGGGGTGTGTAAAAAATTATTGTGTTTAGACCTGTAGGCGGTATGTATTGAACTAACTCAAGGCAGAGATAGCGTGTAATGAGTTGGACTGGATAGAACTAACTCAACATAGGGATAGAATTAATGAGTTGACTGGATATAATTATATCAATATAGGGATAGAATATAGTGAGTTGGACTGGATAGAGCTAGCTCAAGATAGATAAAGCGTGAAATGAGGTGGACTGGATAGAAATAGCTCAAGATAGGTATAAAGTGTAATGAGGTGGACTTGATAGAATTAGCTCAAATAGGGAAAAAGTGTAGTGAATTTATACATTTTCAGTTAAAATTCCACCGCTATGCTAATGGCATATATTCAAGTACTTTTCAATGGTTTTTTTTAAGTGTATGGCATATTCAACCGTTAGAGATTATGTATCTAGTTCGGACGCTGTGTATGTAGACTTTTATCTGCTCTGTGGGAACAGAATGTTGCCCAGGGTATATCTTGGAGGTTGTCTACCCGTCATACCCGCAATGATATGACGTGATGATAGTGATAATGAAAGTGTTGAGCCAGTGGAAATCTTAAACCTAATTAACCAGACCGTTGGGACCATTTTAAGAGTCAGTAGCCAGGGGTACTGACCACTGTAAGTACAGTAAGACTAATTTTTGCCAAATTTCGTACATAAAAATGGCTATAAAAACTGCTAAGCTACTGAACCTAGCTCGCGTCTCTTCCAAACCTTCCTTGAAATCTCATCTCTCCAATACGTGCGAGTTGTGCACTTCTCGTCCTAAAGCCCCCTAATATGAACAAGCGCTCTTCTTGTAAAACCTCCCCTCCTGGGGGTCGTTGCTTGCCGCCCAACTCACGTTCCTTGGAGGCTCCAGGAAGATTAAGGTGCCCTGCACCCTTTGCAAGCCTACACGTTCTCTCGTTCTTCATCTTTATCTCTATATCATACATTCTTACACTGGATTTTTTTTTTATTTTTTTATTCTCAATATTCCTCTTTCTCTTTATTAAAATGTACTATTTGCTTTTATAATTTCTTTTTTGTTACAGTATATTTTATCATAATTTACCTAATAGCGTTTATTTTTTACTTTTGGTCTTCCTCTCTTCATTTCTTCTGTCTTTAATGTCTTATCCTTTTGTCTTTATTATTTTCTTAGCTTTGTATTGTCATTTTGTATATACCCTTATTTTCTCTGATTTATCTCCTTGGCTTGTCAGTTGTCTTCCTGTATTTGTATATTATCGCAATTCCTTTATTTTCATATAACTTAGATTTACGTTATCCTATTGTTTTTATTAATGTATTATATACTTACTCTTAATCACATTCTTTTAAATCTTATTTCCCTAGATTATTATATTATCTCCTATTCTATTATATCTTATATTTTCCCCCAATTTATGATTTGTCCTGCTGTTTTTCTATATTTTTTATGTATCCAATGTCTTAAATCTCACTTTTTCTTTACCTCCTTCTTCTATTTTATTACCAATTACTAATACTTTTTGATATATTATTTATCTGCTTATATTAATCTTGTATTTCTCTTTAGGTCTGTTTTAATTTATATTTATTTTTTTACTTTCGCACTACCTTATAGGTAGATAAAGTATTGTGATCGTCAAAAAAGAATCGAACTCGAGATTTTGATGAATGTATACGTATCATGCATTATCCCCCGAATCCGAAAAAACTGTTTTCGCAATGCCGTCTGTCTATACCTCAGGCTAGAGCCTAAAACTTGGTATCTAGGGTTTTCATAGGGTTTCCCTGTGATTTTTTTGGAATTATACATCCAACCTTAAAATTAAGGGTAATTTCCTTAAGGGTGAAACGAGAAAAAATCGATTTTATCAGAATCGGCTCTAACGATTTGGATTAAATTTTATTTCTAAGCTTTGATCAATATTTCAAACAAAATGGCTACTCTCGATTTTTCGTCAAGATTAATTTAAGAGTTCCGTACTGATCCGAAAATTGAACATTCTAATTTGTAATTATATATTAGTCTTATATATTAGTCTTTGAGATATGAAATTATTTATCATTGAAATATGTAGGTCTATTTATAATAAAAAGTTTTTACTTGAAATATATTTGTATAAGACCAAGAATTTCTGAGATATTGTCAAATATATTAATATAATTTTGTGAGCTCTTGTTGTAAAGAGATACCACCTAAATTATAACGCAATAATCTCTATAATGCCATAGAGTATTTAAGTATCTCAAAAAGTTGATGTTCTTTTTCCCTTAACCTCCTAGGGGAAATGTTTGTACAGCACTGATCCATCTATATAATTTTAGATTCAATAGTAAATATTTAGCTATTTTATTGGTTAAAACTTATGAATGAAAAATTTCATATCAATGCGATGACCTGAAGATGTGTTATCCCCCCC
>CABFOV010001277.1:15821-82879 GCA_902141375.1 Timema poppense
TTTAACTGTAAGTCGAAATTTTAATACAAAAAATATAATAAAAATTATTTATTTAAAACCGAGATTCAAAAAATGTTTTGCGCAAGTATAGCGTAATTTTTGCTCGGGTTTGTTAGTGTATATTATTTCGTTTAACATATATTACGAGTTTTGAGTAAATGTCTCCATTTTTAAACAATAGATTGAGAAAGTCAGTGCGGAGTTCCGTGCCATTTATTTCAGACTGACCTAAGTAGATATTCTCCTCCATTTAATTGTGTTAATTTTCTCTCCTCTTCCTGTGAAATTATCCTTTCCTCCTTCTCTTGCGCAAAGAAAACAAAACAAATCCATCCAACTTTTTGAGGAAGGCTGATGGATAAAGATGAGTCAAAATCTCACGGTGATGTTTATTCACGTTTATTCCCGCCGAACGGGTTGGAAATCCGCTCTTTATTTCGATGAAAAGAGTCCTTCTCCCTCAAGTGGGTATCTCATGTCTGTCCTCCAAACCAGCGAGATCTCTTCAAAAGTTATTGGAGCGTTTACCATATTTTAATGAATATACCGTCATCACAAGCTCGGAACCTCCAGCTTGGTCGTTTGAACCGAGTCCCGTGACCCCAAGTCATCGTCTACTGAAGTTAAGCTTCAATCTTAAATCTAATTTTTGTTTTCAACTCCACGTTTCATTACCTGTCCTGGCTATTTAATTACGCCAATGGGTCAAAAATAAGGAAGATAAAATTTTGAAGAAATGTAGCTGAGTTTATGGTAAGCCATGTAGGTGGTAAAAACACCTTCATTACACACAATTATAATTCCAAACTTGACCTCCTGGTCACCGTGAAATTGTTCTAGATAGATCTAGAATCTAGTCCGTGTTGACCGCTGTAGTGGATAATCTTAGCATTTAACTTTAGAACAAATATAAACTAGTTGGTACCGCGTGCTTAAATCCATGGTTCTGAAAACTTTTAGTGAACCCGGCTTCGGTGGTCAAGTGGTCTAAGGCGTCACTCTCGTATTAGACTGGACTGTCCTATGATGAAAATATCGAGGTTAGAATCTCGGTAGGATGTACTTTGCGTGGTTTATCATAAATAGTTTCCTATACTCATACCCCACGCAAATGCGGGAACAATTATAAATTCAACCTATCTCATAACTAGCACGTTAGTGTAATTTAGAGCGTATGCCTATAAACCAATTGGGTATTAAGACGTGGTGAGAATTAAAACTCTCATTGCGTAGAAAATAAAACCCACTATTACTATATTAGTTCAGTGGCGTTCCTGGAACTAGTGTATAGGGATGTTTCATCACTTTTGGTTCAAACAAACTGTAAGTGCAGTTTGGGTGTTGAGTTTCTGGATATTCGGTATATTTGTATATATTGTATTTGGTTTTTAGCACGTTGAACTATCCGCGTGATAGTGTATTACTTTAGAAGAAATGTGCCCGCGTTTTCCTGGAGAACACGTAGTTAAATATACATTAAAATACAAATTGAATACATCTGGACGATATTCTAAGCCTGAACTCCCCGCTAATGATGAACCAATCTATAGGAGCCTGACGTATAATCCGTGTGCCCACTGACCTGGGTTTCATTTGTTTTCAGTGCGCGAATGAACCTCTTATTGCACCACCAATGAGAGTCTGGAAACTAAGGTTTATTGGTTTTACTAGATGGAATAAACCACCTCCATAAAGAAGATATAAAGTATTTATGTCAGAACAAATTAGTATCGATTCAATAACAAATGACTAACTCGTGGGGGGGTGGGGGGGGGGTGAAGTTAGAATAGTAGGGAGAAGAGGGGAATAAAAGGGAGGGAATGGCAATCGATAGGTCTCACTGGCTCGATACGGATGTCAGGATGTTTTGGGACGGTCGGCTTCCGACTAAAGGTGAGGGATTCCCCAGGTGATTCAAAAGGAAGAGTCTAGTTTTAAATGGGGAGAGGGGAGTAGCATGTAGGTTTAAGGTGGGAGAGTAGGGAACGCGAGTTAAAAGTAAGTATTTTTGCAGTTTTTATAACACTTTTTTTTGCCAAAATAAATCAAATATTTGTCCAGTATGAATAAAATGTGTAATTTTCTTCACATGGTGATATCTGTCAGTTGAATAGATATTAGATGAGAAGCTTTTTAAATTAGGAGAAAAGGTTATAATTAAATTCCAGGACATCATTGACAGATATTCAACAGCTGTTGATATCACCATACGAAGAAAATTGAACTATATGTTTCTACTGGAGCAATATTTTATTTATTTCAGTAAAAAAAAGTTTAGAAATATAAACTGCAAAAATACTGACCTTAACTCACTATCCCTGCTTTTCCACATTAAGGAATCGAAATAAATAATCTTAAACGAGAAAAATAAGAATCGATTAATTTTTTTTTAATATTTATGGTTTGGACAGGGAGTAAAACGTGAACTAAAAATAAATTGTTGATTATTTTGTTTTAAAGCGTTACTGTTGCGCGTTGGGTGGCAATTAAAGCGTTATGCTTCCGCGATGGGCGCCAATTAAAGAGTTATTGAAATTATTCGATAATGATGCTCCACGATGGGTGCCAATAAAACCTTATTGAATTTATATTTTGATATTTGACCCGCGATACGGTGCCAACTAAGATTAATACAGATTTATAAAGAGATATTGTCCTGTGATTGAGCAGTATCTATAACGATATTGGGTTTTGCGATTATGACGATGTGAGCATGCCTTATTGCGCACTTGCTCGTGGTTATGTGATCTGAGTATATTTGGTACTTATAATTATTAAATTAAAATACTTTTGATGTTGCACACGTTTTATTTAACTGATTATACCGACGGTACTGATTATATGATATTAACTGATATGATTTATGGACCGGCGCTGTTCGTATTATTACAAGTTCTTGTGTATTGCTGTCCACTGTAATGGATTCATACGCACAAACGGCTTATATATAATCTACCTCTTGCCTCTTGGACCCCTTGTCACCAGTGTTAAAACTAACTAATAGAAAGTATCCTGGTGACAGGTTTTGTAAAGGCTGGCTTACTATTGGGTCAAGGGAAACAGTGAGTCATAAATTTTTGCTAAATACTACGGAGTTAATATTTTAAATAAAAAAAAGATTCGTGGTGTAATAGATTGAAATTACTTCCAAAAAGCGTGTTACTCTCCATGGATGAAGTATTAAAAGGATATTTTGTATACAGTTCATTAAAGAAAAATACACTTCTTCCATGACTTTTTTTAATATTTAATAGGGGTCCAAAACAGTATCATTACAGTTTTAATGCATTCTTGAATCCCTCTATTAAATTAATAATTAATGTATTTTATAGAACTATTGATGAATCTCTAGATATTTAAAAGTCGTGGCCTTCCCAGCATTGGTAAGTGGTTCTAGTAGCCATTGATACCACTGGTAACAGTTAAAGTTAAAAATGTATAGATAATATTTAGTTTTTTTTAAATTGACCATCAAGTTACTGAGCAAGCGTAGAGAGGTCCTGTTCTAGCTTGACCATTTGTCATTTCGTCTGAAATTCTTCTAGCAGGATATTTGTTTCGCTAAAACTGTCAAATGCTTGGACTAATTTAAATGAAATTTGGCAATGACATTCTTTGAAACTAGTACAAATATGTACTTGGTTATTTGTAACCCTTTCAAGCAGCGCTGTGAAGTCAGTACTACAAATCTTTGACTCCGACTCTTTCAGCTAATATATATTAATTAGTACTAACAAATTTATAGCCGTAAAACTCTCCAGTAAAGATGACTTCATTAGAAGCTTTTTTGAGATTGTAAGCATAAGAATCAAATTAATTTTCAAAGACCTGAATTAAAAAGTGTATATATATATATATACATATATATATATATTTATAGCTAATAAATTATTGGTTTTATAAAAATATATTTCAAATAAGTTTTTTTTTATCTTTAATATGACTACAACCTTACAGTGATAATATATTTTTTCATCTCAAATAGTTGCGAAAAAATAATTAAAATTGGAAAATTTCCCTCAAATAAAGTATACTCAAAATCATTTTCATGAGAAAATGAGAGTTCTCATCTTGTTTATAGTAATAAACGGTGTCTGGAAATAAAATTTAATATAAATCGTTAAAGCGAATTTTGAGAAAATCTATTTTGTCTCTTTTTTGCCCTTCATAAATCTACACTTAAATTTCGGGTTGGATATCTAGTTCCAAAAAAAAAACTCGGGTGTACCTTATGAACACCCATGATACTAAGTTATAGCCAAATTAGTAAATAGTTTCGACTCTAGTCCAAGGTGCAAACAGATAGACAGCATAGTGAAAACAACTCTTTTGGTTTCAGGGGGTCATGAAACATCGACATTTATCTTGAGCTCGAATTTTTTGGTGATCACAATACTGTCACATTGAGGTGTCGAGAGAAAGTAAAATGGCATAGTATTAAAATGATATAGTTACCACATCTTGTTATAATATAATATGTTTTATTATGAATCTTGAGTCAGCACATATTAACCACCTACGACTCCACCCAAAATTGCTACTGACCCAGACTACACACAGCCCTGATTTCAAATGGCGGCCGCTTAAAAATCTGTCCGGATGTTCGTTACACAATAATTGACAAATTCATTGACCAATTAAACGAAATTTGGCAGCAGTATTTTTTTTAAACTGAGCCAAACTATGTATGTTTATGTTTTTTCAAAATGGCTTTCCGTTTCAATATGGTGGCTATTCAAAATATTTTTATTTAATTTCTCATCTCATGTGATTTGAATTTAAAAATTAGAGGCAATCGACATAGTAGACCTAGGTTTTATATTTTTTTCAATGTTGACCTTCATTGCAAGACGGACATCTTAAATCACGCGAATAATGTTTATTCTCATCGAATATAATATACTATTGAATATAGTATTCATTTGTTTTCAAAATATTTTTATTTAATTTCTACTCTCATGTGATTTGAATTTAAAAATTAGAGGCAATCGACATAGTAGACCTAGGTTTTATATTTTTTTCAATATTGACCTTTATTGCAAGACAGTCATCTTAAATCACGCGAATAATGTTTATTCTCATCGAATATAATATACTATTGAATATAGTATTCATTTGTTTTCAAACTTGACCACCAAGGAGGACTATTAACTTAAAACTCAAGGAAAATGTATAGGAGATATTTTACCTTAAAAGCCAAAGAGACACCTTAAGACTGTAACGATAAGAACATGGAGGAAACGGGGTCTACTGTTCACAGAACTACTAGTTTTTTAAATACGAAACACGAAAATACGAAAAATGTAATTAAAGGGTCTTCTTTAAGATGTAGGTAGGTATCTGGTAACACTTTCTAAAATGTCACATCTCACCAGTGACATCTATTTACAACCACACTAAAGCGCCATTTACGGACCTTTTGGTGTAAACCAAATTAAACATTGAATTATCCGAATAGACCTGTTAGAAGAATGAGTAAATGTGCACATTATTTAGCAAGCACAGCGTTTGTAGACGTGGCGTGTGGTTTGATATCAGTGCGCCTCATCGGGGCTACCAACTGTTGAGGTCAGTAATCAGCTAATAAAGGGCGTGTGCTCCGTAATGTTGGTGAAAGTACCCCTCCCGAGAGTTTTGAGAGCAGGCGTGTTACAGTAGAATAGTTCACCTGCGAAAAAAGGGGTTGGGGTAACCAAAGGATTCTTTTTGTGTGTGCACTGTCCTACTACCCGTTCGATCTATCCGTATATCAACACTGATGAAATAAGAATGGGTAATAAAGTATAGAGAGGAAATGTACCCTCATTTGCGTGTAGAGAGAGTATATAACCATTTAGGTAAAGCCTCCCTCAGTACACCCGAGAACCAGCTTTAGTAGCCGCCTGGTCTAAGGTGCGACTCTCACAAGAGACTAGACTGCCTTTGGCAAGGAAATCGTAGTTCGATCCTGGTTGGGTGTACTAAGGGTGGTTTTTCCTGAATTGTTTCCCACTATCTCTCAACGCAAATTCAGGTACGTTTCCTCGTAATTAGTACATAAGTGTATGGCCCGAATGGGTAGTTAGACGCGGTGATTAAAATAAGTTTAAAATAACTCTCAAACACGTTTGAAACGGAGTTTCATGTTTCTTTGTATGCAACGAAACGAATCCAGATTGACTATTGTGCAGACGTCAGTAATTCTCCGCTGCAGATGGGACATGTTTTCGTCTGAATCAGTGAACTAACTTACTAACAGCTGAGCCGCTGATCTGGATATACTTCTTAGGATATAAAGAAATATGTAAGTCCGTTTGAAAACGTGTTCAAAAGCTGAAGACGCGTCGGTCATTTTGAGGATATTTTCTAAAGGAGTGATTGATTTCCTCACGATTCCAGTATTTTGTAGATTAACTTCAACGACAATATCCGCGGCAGCCTCGGTCCACCTCACTATTTTGTCTAGGTTTATACTCCCTTCCACCCTTTACCTACACTCACCCTTTGTCCTGCCCATAAGAAAAAGAAGAAAGAAAACTATAAAACTTATTATCTCGAGGTAAAGAAGAAAACTTGCTGCTAGATATCAAATATCCTACCATTTTCTGTTTTGAGCCTATAAAACCCTCCCGAGTCAAAGGTGGCCTCACTATCTAATAGCTCGCGATCTTAATTGGTCGCTCATGGCTGATGATTTACGCACGTCCATTACAGACTCCACCTTATTTATGAGTAAAGAATGACCCTGGGCACGGGACTACTCCTGGAGAGCTCAATTATTGGCATACTGAGCAAAAAATCCCGGTTAAATGCCCGTGTTCAGGTGTATTTTTTTAATCTACAGAATATAATTTTCAAAGTAACGAGAGAAAAAAGAAGTTGATTTTGGTTTGTCTTTTTGTAAATACTAACGGTAAACAATCATGTGTTTATATGTTTTCTCGAGATAGAAACTCAAGTCCAGATTCAACTTTTTGTGTGTAAAGCAAAGCGCTCGTTGCTTTGGAATCTTTCAGTTGTAACATCAAAGAAAGTATTTTTAGACGGATCCTCTTATACTTTTGTAAAGAATAGAGGAGACAAGTCTTGACAAAGGTCGTTCGTTCTTCATTCAGGAGTTTTCAATGTGAAGGAACCCGGTTTGCAGGTGACTAGGTAGGGGTCGAAGGTTATAATCCTTGCTGATGTATTAATGGTGTTTTTTAGTTTTCAAAATGGTTTACCACACTTCTTTCACGTGTATATATATTGTGAGGCTGACTTCTTGAACTACGTGAGCGATAGTTATTCTCCATGAATATAGTGTACTCATGAATATAGTATTAATTGGTTTTCTGCGTACCAAGACCTACAGTAATTGGTTGTGATCCCATATCGATTCAGCTATTTCCAAATTATCTAAACGATGAGCTCCTGAAATCATTTATTTTATAGATATTCGTACATGCCAATGAATCTAAATAATATATTTTAACGCAATAGTCAATCCTAAGCGAATATCAGGATATATTATAAGGATTTACTATTACATTAAATTATATATACATATATTCTAACTCAAACACAATTTTGTTGTAATTTTCCTTTATGTTTGAACTAACAAATTATCTATAAAAATGTAAAAAATATATAATTTTAATTAAACAATTTTATTTATTATTATTAACTATAACTTCTGTGTGAAAAAGTCATTTGTAAATAGAATAATAACTGCACACGTATGTGATAAAATATATCTCGTTAAAAAATTACAAAATTATTAAATATTAGTACCTATATGATATATTTAGTGTAATTTTTCCTCGAATTTTTTACCATACACTTGTTTGAAATAGTTTGTGATAATCTTTTTAAATAGTCATTTGTCGTTTAACCTTTTATGCATATTAAAAAAAAATCTCTGAGAATTTTAAGAAAATAATTTTGAAAATCTTTACTGGTATTTTGTTAAAACTTAAGTAAATCAAGGGTAAACCATCCTTGACCTTTATCGTCATAGTTTGTTTTTGGGGTCGATGGGATCTATCTTAAATTTTCTTAAAGTTCTCGGAGAACTCTTCTCAATTGAGAATACTTTTACTAAAAGGTTATTATTTTCATTCTATCACCGAATAAAGTTCACATCTCTGTATTATTGTTACTTATAAAACCTGAGATTTCCAGGGCATGTAAAACAAAGTAAGTAACTTGTATTCAAGCTTCAATTTTTTTTTAAAGTATACTAAAATTTTTTTCACCAATTAGCTTGTTCAAATCTTCTGATAAAGTTAATTACCAAACTAAAGGAAAGGGATTTAAAAAAAAAACTACCCCGTTGTTGTTTTTTAAGTTCCAAGGGTTTGTTGTTTTACTTAATGAAGGAGAAAATCTGATTAAGGTTTTGATAATGTCCGATATATATATATAGTAAATATGTATATATAGTAAATATGTTTATAACTGCACAGCAATAATTGAGCTATAAGTTGAAGAGAGAGAAGTATATTTACGAAACTAAATTTATTAAATAGTTTTTTTTATCATTTTGAGGTATTATTAAAGAAAAAATATTTTATACTAACTACATATGTTACCTAATCATGTCGTTCCCGGGTAGGCAAGAAAATTGTGAATATAGTTTAAAAAATAACACCAGACCATCCAATCCAATCCATCCCCACTAACTTTCTCCACATTTCCCTATCCTTGCATGCTCCCTTCGCTTCAACAATATCCATGCACCAAGTCATGTATGCTCTTTTATTCTTAAAACTCTTATTCACACATTTATCTACACCACTTAGCCACGTCTTACATGGTATACCCCTTCCTTTTGATCCTCACACTCTACCTTCATATACTCGCTTATACACTCATCCCCTCAACATGTCCAAACCAACTCAAGATGATTATTTCACATTGACTTATTTTCGTGAGATACAAATTAGTTTTGTTGAAACATACAATGTGCATTTACATATGCTTAGACCAGAGTAATCGTACTCGAATTTATGTGGAGATATATTGAGATTTAAGAAAAATCACCCTAAATATAACTGACTGAAATTTGTACCGCAACCACCCCGTAATCGGGTAAACCATATTAGGGCACCGTGCTAAGTGGTCGACAAGCTGTAAAAAAGTATTTGGAAGGCGGGGGTGTCAGGTGGTTAACGCGACTTGGACCAACTGTTAGACAATGATATTGAGGTCTAAATCTCGTACCCATCGTTGTGGGTGACACTTGAGTTGGAGAGCTTAATTCTTTGACAGTCCGCAATTGCACTGAATATTACTAATAAGGTCCTGTTTTAACTTGTCCATTTGATATTTGGTCTGTCTCTGGATGTTTGTTCTTATACTGTAAAACGCGTGAACCTATTTTAAGGATTATATTTTTAGCGCCAAGTCTTACTACCCATTTGGGAAATACGCTTATTTACTCATTACACTAATGGGCTAGGGATTATGAAGGTTGAATTTAGAGGAAGTATACCCGCATTTGCATAGAGAGGTGGAAACCAATTGAGGGAAACCACCCTTAATACATCTGACTGGGATCAAAACGCGATATTCCCGTCATTGGCAGTCTTGTCTATTGCAAAAGTAGCGCCATATACCATGCAGCCACCGAAGCAGGGTTTAAAGAAATTAGACAAGACATTACTTTAACCTAGGCCGAACAACATAATATGTAAATGCTTTTTCAATCTGGTGTTTCGTTTTGATGTAGTGGTTTTGCTAAAGGTTTTTGGTTTAATAGTTTATCTCAAGTTATTTGAATTCAAAATTCTAAGCAATCAATTGAGAACTTAGGGAATTAAAAAACAATTGACATATATTGTGAGAATGACGTTTTAAATCGCGTGAGCAGAGGTCACCCTCGATTAATAGAATGTAATATTTAATATTGTATTCATTTGTTTTCTCTCTAAATTGGTCACCAAGGAAAAATATTAACTTGAAATCTAAAGAGAAATGTTAAAACTGTAATAACGATAAGGACATGACGTAATTTTTTTTAGCATGATGTACTTAGTATTGTTTTGAATGGAAGTTTTGAGAACTTTACCTTACATCCTTTACTGTTTCCATCCTGTGGCCTGGGTCAGTTTTTTTTTATCCAAGCTATAAATCTTCCTCTATCAGCTTGCTAGACCTGTCACAGTTCCATGTGCCTTATAATCTAACTTAAGACTTTAACGTGATATGGATACGCCACATAAGTGGCGCCAAACACCCCTGGACATCGGGGCCCGGGGAAGTTTCTAGTTCGGTACCTAACAGCTCCAACCCTAGCACCCCGAAGGGTGGGATGATCCGGTTCAGGCCAGATACCCAAGGAGGCGAGACTTACCTCTCCCCTCCCTTCCAGTCACTCACTGGTTGGACCAACACAGGGTGACCACGTGTCTCCCACCTATTCAGGGTGGTAACCGGATCCATTTACTTCCGCTCACAGAAGCGATCTTGCGATCTCCACTCGTGCCCTTGTGTAGGGGAATGGGATTACTCCCATTGCGCGTGGGAAAGTAATCTCCCACTCCTCGTGCGTACGAGTGGAGGCGCCCATGTTCCAGCCCATGCACTACTCACTGTCCGGGTTAGCACCGGAGCTCTAAAACGGCTCACCGCACGAATTGTGAGGCCCAGACCCGGTGGCTCAGAACCCCAGGAGCCCGAACCCCACCACGCTGCCAGCGTCATCACTCGTTGGCATTTAAACTCGTTGCCCCTTAGAGTCCAACCCATTTACGGGCCACCACCTTGAGCAAACTCGTGACGTGGGATTTCAGTCCAGCCCTGTGTACTACTTATAACGAAAGTAGTCTAACTGAGGCATACCAGTCCGCAGGGCCACCCCGAGCACCTGTAGGTAACCGATGCAAGCATCAGTCTCTCTGATGCGAAAAACTTAGTCTAGGACAAGCACAAAATCCAGTCTCTGGCCCTTAATTTATTACTATGAAAGGGTAAGCCCAAATTTCACCTAATTTATCACTATGAAAGGGTAAGCCCACATTTCACTAATGATACATTTTCGGCCATGCTGGGGATCGAACCCGGGAAGGAACCTAAGCTCTGTATATAGACATGCTATCAACTGAGCTAAGGTGTCGGATAGACTGTTCACAAAACTACTGGTAATAGAGTCGAACTGAAATATATAGTAGCGCAAGTGCATACGAAACTATGTCTATTGATTTTCTATTACCGGGTAGAACAAGTGACGTCTATATTCTGCTGCTCTACCCACCTGTGTGATGACCTCGCTGCTATTTATAATTCCACGACTGACATTGACAATTTTTGAACTGAATTCCAGTCCTTGTTTTTACCCGTTCGTGTGTTTATATTTACATTTCGTCAAAAACTTCTTTTTTATCCATTAAAATAAAATCTAAACTAATATTATTTTAGTCGTACAAATTTACAACAACATATTGATGAAGTTTTTTACAGCCCTGATGAAATAAAACACTATGTTTGATATGTTTTAATCAATCTCCATTAAAAATAATTAATTATATTTTTTAAGACTAGCTCACTAAAATTAAATTAAATGGTAAATATGTGTTAGTTGATATTTCATAAATCTCTGAAACAAAATATACATTTTGTACATTTAAATAATTCTTCTTCCCGTGCGTAGTATTAACAAAACAGTTTATTCAAATATGTATTATTTTAGGTACGCATACTTTAGATCACAAATGTATAATTTAATTGATAATGTTGATAAAAACTAATGTTTAATTTCCTCTGACTCTCAACATAGTAAATAAATGATTAAATTATATGCTACAAATAGTTACATCCCACTCTGTTACGTTTTATTTACGACCATAAATAAGATAAAAGGGAGCGGGAGTAAGCTATGGAACAAGTGGCAAGGGAAATTATTATTAATATTTAAAATCAACAATATGAACGGTTTATTCAAAACAATAACAATATAGCAGAAAACTTTACATGGTCTCATTAATCAAAGTGAGATATGTTGAAAACCAAACAGATAGATAATGACTTCATATCTTTAATTCACGCAGACAACTTAAGAGAAAGTTATAAAACTCGTAATCTATCCAAAATTCAAATGGGTCAGTCTTGGAGAGACAGAACACCCGTAACGTTGAATTTAGTACAATAAATCAAAAATATTAATATCCACCATAATAATACATAAGGACTAAATAAGGGCCTAATGGGCACCTTCAAAATGTTACCACAGTGTATTTTTCATACCTAAGAATAAAGATTTCAAAAACGTTAACTTTCTATAAGAAACATTAAATTGCGCGAGAGTTTGGCTAACAGACTTCAGTCAAACTCCCCCGGGACTATCTGATCCTGACACAATATTATGAAATGAAAACAATAACCCTACTAGTAAATAATAATTAAAGAATCATATTAGAAGCAAACCATTGAAAAAGATTAGAAAATATACTAAAGTTAATTAATTTCATAATTAATTAAAATTATCAGAAAACTACTTTACATTAAATTATATCTAAAAATGTAAACAAAAATAAGAAACGTTACCTTAATGTTCACAAAATAATTACTATTATCCACAATTTCAAAAAAATTTACATTTAACTCGTTCGACTCCAAGTCAATTAACAATTGTGGCTGTCTAAAAGATTTAACACTTGAAAATACTCTAGCGCCCCAGTGGCGACAGACAAAGTATAGAGCCTCATATCAAATTTATCGATCAGGTAAAAATAAATAGATTTAGATAATATATCAATTACAACATCTAACATGGCTGACACTAAGAGCTAATTTTAAATCAGAGTCCAATAAATAAATCGCCATAGTTAAGATTCTGATGAAGATATAATATATAAATGTTTTATCCAGGACTCTAACCCTGATCTCCCTGTCATCAGCAGTTTAGTCTTACTCGAGAGTGACGCCTGAGACCATGGGTTCACCGAAGCAGGTCATAATTTGTTATTGATGTGACGTTTATTTGTTCACACAAGTGCCATCAATAGCCGCAGTCACTTCTGAAACTAACAATATGTAATGGTAAATAGGATTTTTTTCTTGGTTAAGTGTTGTGAGCACAGAGGTGAGTTAAGTGTTCGCTATCAAGTGTCAAAATCAATGTTAAATGGCGTTACTTTTGGTCAATCCCATTACACATTTATCCAGTCTTTGAAATATGACAAATCAATTTCAAGACCTCGATTGCGTTTATTCATCTTTAAGGGGGCTGTGTCTGATAAGTGGGTTAAGGTGCGAACTAAACTGTCTTCACCCGCTTCGGTGGCTGCATGATCTAACGCGTTACTCTCGAAATAGACTAGACTGCTAATGACAGGGATCTAGAGGTTCGAAACTCTGTCGGGTGTACTGAGGGGTGGTTTTTCAAAAATAGTTTTCTACTCTCCCTCCACGCAGATTCGGATGTGCTTTCTATAAATTTAACCTTCCTAATCCCTAAAATCATTAGTGTAATTAGTGCATAAGCTTATAACCCAAACGGCTAATAAGACGCGGTGCTAAAATTAACAACATAAACTGTCTTCGTAGCTATTAAAATCGAATGTATTATTTTCAATTTAATTATTTTTTTATCGCCGTACCTTATTGCCTGATGACGCTCCTTTCTTATATGATAATTACTAATACGGTAGGACTGAGGAAGGAAATATTTTATAGATATTATACCTTGATTTGCGTGGAAGGAGAGTAGGAAATCATTTCTAAAAATCCCCTTCAATAGACCCGACAGGTATTCGAACCTTCATCTCCCCATCATTAGCAGACCAAACTAACATGAGAGTGATGCCTTAAACCAGTGTTTCTCAATCGGTGTGCCGCGAAGGGTAAGAAGTTTGGCCGCGGGAGTTCAAGGGAAGATTTAAAAGAAACGAGAACAAATTTGTGGAGTGAAAATAAATCTTTCTTAAATTTTTAAGGATAGTGCAATGACTAGAATTCTAGATATTGAATTTTTAAATACAATCTTAATACATATTTTTTTAATGATAAAATCTCTTTTTTAAAAAAAGATGGTGTGACTTGACAATTTTATATCCTTGTTCAATGTGCCGTGATTTTAAAAAGTTTAAAACTCTTTGCCCCAAAACCGTTCGGCCCCAGAAGTGAGTTCATTGGGGGGTATTAGTACTATTGCTCGTTTTCCATTTTTATTCCAGATAAATGCTAGTGTATTATTTTATCAAACGTGTCCCGTGGGTTTCATTCAGGGCAAGTAGGGTTTGATGAGACTGTACTAGAACTTCTACCTCCTGTTCAGAATCAAACTTGACCTTTAATAGCAATAAACACACATTTATTCATTTATTATGTTGTTTGCAGTTGGTAGCATGGCTAGTGAAAGAGATAAAGAGAGAGAGTGTGTGTGGGAACTGTTTACCAGTACATTCACGTTAAGAACAACCATGAATCGCCCATATATATATATATATATATAATACGAAAGTTACAAGGGCTAAAGGAGGAACGTCACACTACAACCATTTCCTAGACAAAAACTTTTCTAAGTATCTATAGTCCTATAAGGGGAAAATGCCTTGGGCAGTTTTTTTATTAGTTTTAAAATGACATATCACTTTTACGGATCTGGACAACTGGACGCCGCCAAACGGGCGCTGGTAAGACTGGGCGCCAGTGTAAAAACGTAATTATGGTTTTTTAACGTAAATATTCATTTTGAAGCTGTTTAAAAAAATCATAACAGAGGAACTTTATTGTTTGTATTTATAAAGCTAACGCGGCTTTAAAAATATGTGTTTTAATTGTAAAAAAAACAAGGGAAAATGTGTGTTTTAATTGTAAAAAAAACTCAAATTAGGTTAGGTATTTTTCATGTTTTTTGTGTGTTTATTTTTTTCTTTTAATTTTAAACTATCAAGTAGTCTAACTTTATAAATACAAACAAATTAAGGTTCCTTTTTTATAATTTGTTTAAACAACTCCAAAAATGAATTTTTACGTAAAAAAACAATCATTACGTTTTTACACTGGTACCCAGTTGTCTCGGCGCCCAATCTTGCCAGCGCTCAGTTGTCCTAGACCGTCACTTTTAACCATAATCTAAAGAGCATTAGTAAGGTCTCGTGATTGTCTAACAGATGGCAGCATGAACTCAATTTGAGTTAAAATTGGAAATTCCGCCTTTTCCCCCGGTATCCATCATATGTAATATATAAGGATGATGTGTGTAAAGTCCACTTTTTCAATTCCAAGTGAACCGTAATTGAAATATGGAATATTATTGAAGCCAACTAAGTTATATTATCCCTTAAAAATATTATATTTTGATTAATCCTGTAACTTTTTCGCTAAAACATGAGAAAATATGTTATTGCTCTATTGTATATAATAGTTCATTCTGAGCTGATAAATCAAGCTACTATCACAGCATGAATTTAAATACTTAATATTTTCTTATTTGTATATTAATTTGTAATGTACACGTCGTTTACCCTGTAAGATGACAGGCTTACCTTGACGTATTACACTATGGTACTATCCTACAAGCTACTCCATTATGTAATCCGTCAAGGTAAGATTCAATACAAACGGAGTATACATATCAGCTCATAATGGCAATAATTTAATTTAGATTATTATTTTAGTTGTCAATTTTTTATTGGTGAAGCCGATTTTATTTTCTAGCCAAGTCAAAGCTGATATACTTTCAAAATGAAGTCGAAATTCTATCAGCTTTACACCGCTAATTATCTATTTTAAATGTGGCTCAGATCCTCTATATCTCTAATATTTTAAAACGAAACCATTTTAGTTAAAGCGAAAATATTTAAAATCTAATTGAAAAAAGTTTTTTTGCAGCTTGGTGTCACATATAAATGATAGTTGGTTTTTTGTCATGTATATTACTTCATAAACAACCAAACTAATGCTTTTTGTTTAAATTAATTTTGTTAATACAATTTTGTCCTTTTTTTTTTATGATTTTGTTACTTCCAACTACACAATTTCATATAATTCATTTTACAAATTTCTTAAAACTGTGATTTCAAGTCATGGTCGTCATAATTGTATTTTGAGATACCTTTTTCCTTTATAGATTTTTTACGAATCACGAATCCTTCTACTATAGGACTCGAAGAATTTGAGAAAGCTAAAGTTCTAATTTATATGAATCCCCTTCCTTGTGCGTTTAGCGTGTTTAGTGTGAGTTGCGGGTTGCTCTAGAGGACAGTAGAAGACGTAAAACTAAAAGTAACAAACAGGGGAGACAACTTTGTGATACAAGTCGTGGAGTTTTATTGGTACGAGCTTGTCCGACTTGGTGTCTGCGTGTTGACTACTCCCAAGGAGCAGTAATAGTTGAGTAGCACGCGGCACTGCGGACATTTGTGTTACTCCTGCCCACGTGTCATCAGCCTCTGAATGTGTCCCTTACACGTGGCGCACAGCTACACGTGGACTTAATCCTCGTTTGCGGTAAATGACAGTCTTGAATCCGCTCCACTGAACTTACCTTTTTGTGAACCAAGTCTTACTACCCATTAGGGCTATCCACTTATTTACACTATGGGGGTATATGTGAGGAAGGTATAATTTAGACTAAGTGTACCTACATTTGCTTACAGCAAACTTGGGAAGTAATGTAGGCAAAGTACTCGCTAAAGACACCCGACCGTGAGTCGAACCCCTATCTTTCAATCATTGGCTATCTAGTCTAGCCCGGATTTTTTATCGGAATCCCACTTTCGACAACCAACATTGATCAAAATTCACTCAAATTTGGAATCCTATAATTATGTCTCATTTAATTTACTAACTATAAAGATCATCTCGAAAGTTATCAAAAGCTTCCAATAATACTTCTTCATAGATTACTCACCGTATCTTTTATCATTTTGCTGTCAATAATTAAGTGAACTAAGAATGTAAGTAATAATAATATTTTTTCCACCATTGTAAAAACATGAGTTTCCAGGTTTCAAATAACGGTCTTGCTATGAAAATTAGACTGTACTGTAATTTTATCAAGGCCAAGCAAAGCTTGAAGGGACTCTACTAAAAGCCCGTTACCTCCAATTCAATATCAAACTTGCCCTTTCAAGGCAACACACTTAGATTCACCAGTTACATTAGTGTATGTGTGTTTATAATACGGACATTGAGAGTGAGGGAACAGTTGACTAGTACAGTCACGGCAAGACCTAATAACAACTATGAGTTCCCCATGTGTGTCTGGTATTATGTAAGTATGTGTGTATGTATGTATGTATGTATGTATGTATGTATGTATGTATGTATGTATATGTATGTATGTTTGTTGTATGTATGTATGTTTGTTGTATGTTTGTTGTATGTTTGTTGTATGTATGTATATATGTTTGTTGTATGTAGGTAGGTATATATGTATGTGTGTGTATATGTATGTGTGTGTATATGTATGTGTGTATGTATGTGTGTGTATATGTGTGTATGTATGTGTGAATGTGTGTATGTATGTGTGTGTATATGTGTGTATGTATGTGTGAATGTGTGTATGCATGTATGATTATAATATAATGTAACGTATAGTGATGTATAGTGTGTAGTGTGAAAGGGGTGACTTAGACCTTGTGACCACTAATACGGGTCTATTCTGAAAGTTTAGTCTATTATTGTTTGTTGTTGTAGGTATTCCTCTTACTAAACACGTATTATTTATCAATAATACGAGGTATAGATAAAGTATTGTAACCGTGGAAGCAATTTGTTTTGAGTTTATAAGGGATGTATGTACACATGTGGTGTGACGTGGAGTATTTCGAGAGTAAACAGAGCTTCTTAACACTGTACCCCTGATGTGTTATCACACCCTCGGTCCCCATTGGACCAATCACTCAACATAGGCTCTGATCTATATACCTCACGTAGAATGTATTTCTATTGTACCATGTTGTTTTCCCTCAATTTCAATAATATAATATGTAATTTACGTTGCTGTGTTACTGAAACGTTACCAACACACGGTTTCCTTAGGTCATTAAAAAAGTGTTAGAGTTCTCTAAGATAAAAATGTATTAAGTTAGAGATATGCACGAAAAACACACAACCTCTAAACTTACTCTAGACCTTTCTACAGAACATGTCACATGGTTGAGCGAAAAAGTTTTGATTTTTTACTTTCTCGATATCTTACAGCTAGAGAAAGTACTGTAATCGTCAAAAAAAAATTGAACTTGAGAATTTGATGAATATCGACGTTTCATGACCCCCCGAATCCAGAAAAGTGGTCTTTGCAATGCCCTCTGGGTGTGTGTCTGTTTAAACTTAAAATTAAGAGTAGTTTAATAAAGGTCAATAAGAGAAAAAATCTATTTTCTCAAAATCGGCTCTAACGATTTTGATTAAAATTCGTATATCTAGATGTTGATTAAGATTATATAATAAACTGGCTATTTTCATTTTCCCATGAAAATGACTTTTGGGGTACTTAACAAAAGCAGAAACTTCCATATCTCCGCGACTATTTGAGCTATTAAATACCTTTTCATTGGAAAATTGTAGTATTATTAAAAATAAAAAAACTTTTATATGAATAACGTTATATAAATTAAGTTTGTGTTGTTTTTACTTAAACCCCTTAGGATAAGTGTTTGTACAACAATGATATATCTCCATTTTAGACTCCATAGTAAATATTTACATTTTTTATTGGTCAAAATTTATAAATGAGGAATTTAATAGCAATGCGATGGCATGAAGATTTGCAACACCTAATAAAATGTCGAAAATTTTAACCAGAATTCGAAATTTTAATACGAAGTGTTGACCCTAGTGGACCCAATATCAATCTTTTTTTTATCTGTCCAAACATACAAATGAGGACATTAATTATTTAAAAATAAAATTTTAAAATTTTAAACCAGGATTCAAAAAATGTTTTACATAAGTATAGTGCAATATATGTGTGGGTTTGCTAGTGTATATTATTTCGTTTCACATATATTACTAGTTTTGGGTAAATATCTCAATTTTTAAACAAGAGAGCGAGAAAGTCCGTGCGGAGTTCCGTATTTTTTTTATAGCACCACTTCTTAATTCCCATTCGGGTTGTACACTAATGATTTTTAGGGATTAGGAAGGCTATATTTAGAGTAAGTGTACCTGCATTTGCGTGGAGGGAGAGTTGAAAAATATTTTGGAAAACCACTCTCAGTACACCCGACCGGGATTGAACCTTGATCTCCCTGTCATCAGCAGTCTAGTCTATAACAAGATTAGTGCTTTAGACCATGCGGCCACCGAAGCGGGTAGCGAAGCGGGTAGCGAGAAAGTTAATTTAGGTAATTTTTCTCCCTGGATAGGACTCGTTATCTATTTAAACTAGTACATAGTTCCATAAATAATATACCTCGCTCTATCCATTAAAAAATTCTACTTACATCCAATTATGTATTATTTCATATTCTTATCGTTATTCTAGTATCAAGATTTCTCTTTGGATTTCAAGTTGAAATATCTCCTTGGATTTGAATTTGATATTTTCCCTTGGTGATCAAGTTAAAGAGTAAACAAATTAATACTATATCCGATATTTAATTACATTCATAAATAGTAACTGTTGTTCGCGTGGTTTGAGACGTCAGTTTCGCAATAAAAACCAATATATATATAAAATACACCTTATGACTTCGACCGATTGTTTGGAATTTTAAATACAAGTAATGAGCCACTAAACAAAAAACATTTTGAGCGGTCGCCATATTTAAACTGGTAACATGATTTTTTAATGTGCGTACTTCATTCGGCCTAGGCTAAAAGAATGTATCTGCAAAATGTCATTAAAATTGGCTCATGCATTTGTCATTTATAGTGGAACTAATCGACATAGTTTTGGATGATTTCTCCCTAAATTTAACTCATCCTGCATCGAACCCAGACCTCTTCATTGTAACACTCCCTGCGTAGGCCAATCAACCAGGAACGAGGTGCAAGGTCATACAAGTTACTTTATGGACTATTTGTACCAGGCATCACATTTTCGGTATTAAATTTTGGGTGTCATCGTGCGTGTACCTTTAGCGTAACAATATTTTATTTTGACGTCAGCAATCCACCCCTTAACAAAGAAGGGTCATTAAACTGGTTTTAAACCCCCGCAGTGACGTCTTAGGTGGGCGCCACGTGGCGGGAATTTGCGTGACTTTGGTGGCGTCACGGCATCTCACGTGTTAGTCTATTTATAGCTCAGCCCTTTCTATCAATAGAACCCCCCCTTTTTTTTCCACCACCACCACCACCACCGCGTGAAATATATATTTGTGATGCAAATAGGGAAGAAACAGTCGTAGCGGTCTTCTTATTGGCTGGGAATTATACGGGGAATTAATGTTATTCGGTTGTTCCGCAAAGATATACCTGCGATGGTTTGGTATTCCGAATTTAAATAACTTCAATTACGGAAAGCCGATTTTTGTTTTGAGTTTATAATTTTAATGTTTTGGTTTATTTATGACAGTAACTCAAACTAACGTATATGTCTATGTTTAAACTGTAAAAATAAACCAATTTTCCCGGGGGAACATTCTAAAAATAGTCTTTAAATCGTAGCAGTTATTTTAAATAAAGAAATTTGGCACTCTCAGATGTAGTATTTTATTTAAAATTTAAAATATTGAACTAAAATGTCATTAATGACTTCGGAAATATGCTGCCAAAGTTATAAAACTTATTGTTACGTATCACAATCAATCCCGTAAAATCGTGTGATAAATCTTTTAGTTACTGGAAAAGTTTCGTATTAACGTTAATGAGTTATTTTTAAGGTTAGCTTATGTAGACCACACCCTTTCTCACTTTTTTGAGGTAATCCGTCACTTCTAACCTACGCATTGTTTTTATTCCCCACTGGCGGTTTTTGCCTTTGTACTTCCTGTGGGCGTCTCTAGTTTGGTTGTGGGTAGGCAACCCAACAGTCCTAACTGTAACAGGTATTGCAGGGTATTAAATATCACGGGGTGTCCTACAACGTTCGCCACAAAGCCCGCATTTTGGTTGCGAATAGGCAAGTAGGCGAGTGAGGTGTGTTTCGTTTTTAATTCGGCTCTCTATGTGATTGGTCACAGAAAAGGGGACCTTATCTTACCAGAGCCAAATTTTCAGGAGCAGCAATTTTTGTGAATTGGGTCCAAAAAAATCACATGTTTATATTTTCGGTTAAAACCATCCATGTACTCTTTCTGAACATCAGAAGTTGGCTTTATAACATAATTCAAATTATAAGTAGGGAAAAAAAATATTTTCCTATACCCTTGCAACAAAAGGCACCTTATCTTCACCAATGTAAAGCAAATGGGTGGCGTTAAGGTCCCTTTAAGTTGTGTTTTCAAATCAGCAAATTATGCAGTTGTGTTTTGGATATATCTGTTTATCCTAGTTTTTTTTTAAATTTATGAGTGGTTGTTTGGTATCAGCTGACAGTTTAGAAGTTTCTAATTCTTTGGATTGCAGAGTTTAATCTCGCTGGTTTGTTTATTGTCAGATGAAAACCTAACTTAATTTCCTGTAATGGAGTAAAACATAGCAAATTTAACTAAAAATTGCCATTTGAGTGGCGATATTCCAGAAGAGTTAAGGTTAGTTTGTGAAGTCTAGTTTTGTGCAAATTCTGAAGGATAAGATTCTGATAATTCAGAGACAAAATTTACCTATGATTTTTTTTATCTTAACATTCCTTTAGTTATTTTGTTTCAGAAAAAAATGTATAACTCAGATAAAGAATCTCAATACAGATTTAAATTCACCATAAAAGTTCCATTTGTATGGACCATAATACAACTACATCTAGGCGAGTAGACTATAGTTTTGGTGCTTGCTTTTGTAAAATGTAAAACTTTTAATTCTTATTTTCTTAAAACACACTTTTTTTAAACTTTCGTTTTCAAATTACATTAACTTTTACAAGTTTTGGAGTATTTTAATATTTTTGTACTAGTTTATTCAGAATTTTTTGTAGTTTCCAGGGATACCAATAACTCAATATTGATCTTGGTGAAGATAAGGTCCTTTTTCCTGTGACCGCTCATTCATATATATATATATATATATATATAGAGAGAGAGAGAGAGAGAGAGAGAGAGAAAGACGAATTTAAAAACACTCATTTTAATATTTTTAAGCTTTCCTCAGGAGATTAAATTAAAATAAAGTCATTTTATTTTGAGTTATTAAGATTGTATTTAAGCTCACTATATATATATATATATATATAAAGTTTGACTGAAATCCACCAAAATGTTTTGGCCGTGCCCCCAGGTACAGGAATACGCAGGTGCAAAGAGGTTTATTCGGTTGCTTCATGAAACATTAAGATCCATCTTCTTTCTGATTACCAAACCCTTCCTTCACCTCTGACAAGACATCTTGTGAATGTGGGGAATGCCAGGCCTCCCCCGTGGTTCGGATTCCACGTTAAACTGTAGGTCCTACATTTCATCTCACAATCACCCTACCATTACACACTAGCGTAAGTGCGTATAACCCGAACGGGTAGTAAGACGCGGTGCTAATAATAATAATAATAATAAGATCCATCTTAACCCACTGGGTCAAACAATTTCACGATTACGATATTTTTTCTGCGTGATTAAGCACAGAACTTATTTTGTCAACATCATAAACTTTCCATTTTGTCTAATATAATAAGATATAAAATTATGATCCCAAGAATCAGATCCCATTCTTAGTAGGTGCTTAGGTAGGTTAAGTTGTCCTTCAATGTCGTAATATTGTAAAAAAAACGCTAAAATCTAAAATAGACGTAGTCAGACACCATAGATCAGTCGGTAGTATGTATTCCTACTGAATTAAGCTTAGATACCGGGTTCTATTCCCGGCAAGGTAGAAAAATTATAATTGGTGGAATGTGGGTTTTACTCTTTAACAGTGATGAACTAACAGCTGGGTGTCGGGTAATTTATAGAATCAAGCTAATGTTTCAGTCGTGTACTGATATCATCAGCTGGTTCAGAAAGTGCATATACCTCAAATAGGAAGGAGGGGGGGATGCCTGTGAAAGGAAAAGGGGTGATAGTCCAGTTTTAACTCAAGTTGAGTTAGTGCTTCCATCTGTTAGACCCGTCTAATACCCTTTGGATTGTGGTTAAAAGAGGTCTATGTCAAATTGAGTGGGTTTTTTTAACATTGATTGTTATGTTTATATGGTTTGATTTACAAAATTTGTCATGTAGAATGTGTGTAATGTGACTTCCTCCCATTCTCTTGTACCCTTAATATATAATTGCTGTAGAAGAGTCTTTCTTCGATATATGTAGTCTCCCATTCCATTCAGTTCTACTTTTACAAGTCCTCCACTTTTTCTTTTAACAAATTAAAATCAACATAAAACTCTTCACGACTGTTTCGTGAGTAAACGACGTCAAGTTAAATAACCCCCAGTAGTCTTACCGACGTCTTAAAACATTCAATGGCTTCACTTCCAGCCAGTTCTATCGGTACAGCACTCTTCAGCAAGAATGTAGACGTGACTCTAGAAGATAAATTGCACGACACAATAGTACATACTTTATTGTATTATACTAGATAACTCTCTGGCCTAAAGGCGCTAGGAAAGCGTTTTTCAAACTGTGCTCCGCTTATGGTTATCTCAAGCTCCCAAAGGCAATTTAATAATACTCTTTAATTGTTTTTCTCACTATAAAATAGCAACCGTAATTAGTATTGACAATTTTTTTGGACCTGTCTAAAGGATATTATGCCAAAGTTGCAGCCAGATCATGTGATGTTTTGGGTTTGGATTATAATTTTGTACTTGTAAAATTCAACTGTCGTTATTGAATCTTCATAATATTAGTGTAAAATGTTTTATAAGCGCTCCAAAATGTATTTTTGATTTTGGTACAGGGGATCTTTCAGTCTAAAGATTTTTTGAAACACATGCGCTTGAATAGTCGAGAATAAATTCTTAAACGCCCTGAAAACAAGTGGGTTTATAGCATTACTGAGCGGCGCTGTCCTCAAGTAGGAGAACAAACTCGGGAGAAGGAAAATACAAATTATAATACAATTTGTGTTGTGACCCTTCCCTCTATCTTATTGAATTAAATATTTGATTCACAAAGATGCATTCTCCGATCTTATACTTGTTATCTTACGTTTTGGGATTTTTCAGAGTGGAGAATTTATATTTTTAAATTATGTCTACAAGTAGGCTATATATAAGTTTAGGATCATAGAAAATAGTTTATTTAATGCATCATAGTAAAGACCGAACTATTGTTTTATTAAAAGTTGTATTAATATTTAACCTAAGCACATCTTATTGGCATTATCTCAACTACCTAGGCAGTTCGTAAGGGACTGCACAGTTCACGGCTTCCAGAACGTAATCTCACCATTCGACCCTATCCTGAGGCACTTACATCCAAATCCTATCCTAGCGCCAAACCTCCCACAGTTCGATGTTTACACACCCGTCCGGGATATTAATATATTTACGGCTCAGGGGTCAGCAACCTTTTAAGCATGAAGAGCAAAATTATTGCCGGGACTGAAACCGGACGGATCATAAAATTAATTACCGGCATTAAAATCTACGATTGGAGCCATACAAATTCCATCCCTTTAAATCATTTTATTTGTTTATTTGTTGTCAAATCTAGAACCTGAAATAAGCTCCAATGCAAAATGTTTTTGTTTAATTTATATATAGGCTATACACGGTTAACACCAGTTCTATAATCGATTCAGCGAGTGACCTGGTGGTCTAGGGGTAAGGTTTCTGACTTCTGTGCTCGGGTCCGTGGTTTAATCCTCGGCCCCAACACAGATTTATCTGATTACCAAACCCTTCCTTCACCTCTGACAAGACGTGTATTAATCACAACTTGTGAATGTGGGGAATGCCAGGCCCCCACCGTGGTTCGGATCCCACGTTAAACTGTAGGTCCTCCATTTCATCTCACAATCACCCTACCATTACACATTAGCATAAGTGCGTATAACCCGAACGGGTAGTAAGACGCGGTGTTAATAATAATAATAATAATAATAATAATAATAATATAATCGATTTACCCGTATCGCTGGTAATGTGGATTAAGGCGTTAATCTGGTCTAGTTTAGTCTGTTATTTCACTAACGGAGAGGTCGTTGTTCGAATCCCGGTTGGGTGAACTGAAGGTGGTTTTCCATAAATTGTGTCCCACTCTTTCTCCTCGCACATGTGGGTACACTTACTCTAATTTCAACTTTCTCATCTTTAATTAGTAAATATGAGTACAACCCGAACGGGTAGTAAGACAAGGTGAAAAAAAAATATTTTGAATGTATTCACCTTAGATCTACTAGTGCAAACCTATTGGCGCTAACACAAACTACAGATATGCAAAGAAATTAGTTAGAGAAAAAAAATTAGACACAGAGAATAGATAAAGAAAGTGTTTTAAATAATAAGAGAAAATAAAGGTGTGGCATTAACTATGACGTCACAAAAGCTTTAAGTTGAAAGGGAAAAAACTTGATATTTTTATACGCGTGATATAACTGAATCGAAACGAAACCTATGCACTATTTGACGGTGGCAACGATATTTTGATTTATGGGGAGGGGCGTGGAGGAAGGAATTTGGCTTCCCCCGTGTTTTCCGGTTCCGGTCCGAGTCCCAGCCGTATTCTGACAAACCTATCAGTCTCTTTCTGCTTCGTTCAACTCGTCAGACGTAATGGGCTGCGAAGCGGTTTATCAGCCTTCACACTCAACATATCAGGGAGAGATGTTAAATGGGGTGAAAGGGTGGACTTTTTATTGCTCGCTCGCACGTAGAATCATTTAAAAATTGTCCCTATTGTTTAAGAGGTAATTAAATGGTCTTATTTTCTCTTTAATTTTTTGTCACCGCATTTCACTACCCATCAGTTATTTGCGCATTTTAAATAATTAAGCTGATGCGTTAAGGATTATGAAGGTTGAATTAAGAAGGGTTGTACACGCGTTTGCGTGGAGGGATGCAAAAAAACAATTTAGGATCAAACATCCTCAGTACACCCGACCGGGATTCGAACACTGATATTACCACCGTAGGCAATCCGGTCAATTGAGAGAGTTACAGCTTAGACTATTTGATCACCGAATAGTGTTTTTTACCCGCCTCGGTGGCGTAGTTGGCTAACGCACTAGTCGTGTTGAGCTCGACTGCTCAGGACGGGGAGATCGAGGTTCGAATCTTGGTCGGATGAACTAGGGGTGGTTTTTCCTAAATGGTTTTCCACTCTTCCTCCACACAAATGCGGGTTTACTTCCTCTAATTCAACCTTCCCTATTCCTTATCCATTAGAGTAATTAGTACTTAAAGCGTATAACCCTAACAGGTAGTAAGACGCGATGCTAAATATTATAATATAATAGTGTTTCCTCGTATTTAAAATAAATAAATAGAGAAAGTATACATCAAAACATTTCGTAAGACTCTTAGACATGTTTAACACCAGTAGGCCTGTGCATTTATGTAAAACATAAACGATATTTCAATTATGTATGTATTCATATGTATATTTTACCTCGTTACATAATCAATACAAACTAACGGTAAATAATATACTTAAAAATTTGTCCTGGATAGAGATTCGAATCTGGGTCACATTTATTAAGTATATGCCACCCTAAATTATCATTAGCTATTCCTGATGGACATAGAATACTAATTAAATAATATACCAACCATATCGACCATTAAAATTGGTATCTTAAATTGTTTAAAGGAATCTCTTGAAGATTATTAAAAAAATACATACAATATATTTAAAAAAATTAATGGTACTGAACTCCCCACGGACTCTCTCGCTCTATTGTTTAAAAATTGAGATATTTATTTAAAACTCGTAATCTATGTGAAAAGAAATTATATACACTAGCAAACCCAAGCATAAATTTCACTATACTTATGTAAAACATTTTTTAAGTCCCGGTTTTAGATTTTATAATTTTATTTTTAAAGAATTAATGTCCTCATTTGTATGTTTGAACCAATAAAAAAGGAATGATATTGGGTCCACAAGGGTCAACACTTTGTATTAAAATGTTGACTTCTGGTTAAAATTCTCAACATTTTATTAGGAGTTGCACATCTTCAGGTCATCGCATTGCTATTAAATTCCTCATTTATAAATATTGACCCAAAAAAAAATTAAATATTGACTATTGAGTCTAAAATGAGATAGATCATTGTTGTACAAACATTTCTCCTAAGAAGTTTAAGGAAAACTAACATACACTTTTTGATAGACCTACTCATATTTAATTACTCTATGGTATTGGAGAATTATTGCGTTAAAATGTAAGTAGTATGTCTTTACAACTAAAGCTCACAAAAATGTATTAGTATATTTGCCAATATCTCAGAAACTGTTAGTTTTATAAAAAATATTTCAAATAAAAGTTTTTTATTTTTAAAATACTACAATTTTGCAATGATAATTTACTAAGTATCTCAAATTGTTGCGGAGATACGGAAATTTCCGCTTCTGTGAAGTACCCTAAAAGTCATTTTCATAGGAAAATTATAATAGCCAGTTTATTATATAATCTTAATCAACACCTAGATACGAATTTTAATCAAGATCGTTAGAGCCGATTTTGAGAAAATCGATTTTTTATCTTTTAGTTATTTACTAAACTACTCTTAATTTTAAGTTTAAGCAGACATACAGACAGACAGCATTGCAAAGACGACTTTTTAGGGTTAGGGGGGTCATGAGACGTTGACATCAATCAACATTTCAGATTTGATATATTTTACGGTTTAGTGTTCGTAAAGTTTATATATATATATATGCGTATAGCTTGAAAGTTATTGGTTTTATAAAAACATATTTCGAATAAAATATTTGTATTATTAATAGATATACATATTTGCAATGAGAAGTAATTTCATATCTCAAATAGTTTCGGAGATATGATGAAAAATGAGAATTTATACATAATGCAGGAGCCCTTAAAGTCATTTTGCCGAAATATTTAGAGTAGCCATTTTGTTTGGAATATTTATAAATGTTTTGAAATGAAATTTAACCAAAATCATTAGAGACGATTTTGAGAAAATTGACCTTTTCTCTTTTTGCCCTTCAGTAAATTACTCTTAATTTTAGGGTTAAATATCCAATTCAAAAAAAACCGTGGGCCAACCCTATTAAAACCCTAAATATTAAGTTTTAACCCGATCGGTAAAATAGTTTAGGCTCTATTTGGAGGTACAGACAGACAGACGGAAATTCAAAAACCACTTTTTCTGATTCGGAGGGTCATGAATCGTCGAGATTCATCAAAATCTCGAGTTCAATTTTTTTTACGATCACAATACTTTCTCTACCTGTAATATAGCGAGAAAGTAATATGCCATGTCTGCCTGTGTGTTACTCTTTCACTCAATAAACACTCAGCCGGGTGTGGGTAAATTTCACATGGGCATATCTCGAACATCTGGTTAACATATAAGATAATTAATATTTACTTCCACCATTTTGTTTTAAGATAAAAGTTGCGAAATATTTTATTATGTCTTTTTTCTAATCTTCTACTTATCAGAATTCCATTGGGCCTACTTTGAAAGACTTCTAGGTATATATTAGACAAGACGGCCATCTTGAAATAAAATTGTTGTTATAGAACATTAATTCTTAGTGCGTACAGAGATGTAGCTCCTAAGCTGTTGAAAGCCATAACTATTAATAATAACCCACTTATGTGTCCGAAGGGTCTAAGACGTTACTCTAATTAAACTAGCCTTCTTTTTATGGTGAGTTTGGAGTTTGAATCTCGAGTGGGTCTACAGAATGTTTTTTACTAAATGGTTTTACATTTTCCTGCCATGCAAATGCTGGTGAATAACCTCTAAAATGCTTCCTTCCTCTTTCTTACCTCATTAGTGTGATTTTAATATATTCGTATAACCTGAACAAATAGTAAGATGCGGAGGTAGATAAAAATTGTGTTAATAATAATTGTTATTTTATTTAACAGTTTTTTTATCTAAAGAAGGTGTCCTGGTGGTCGGGCGTCTGAGCTGGGGTTCGGGGTTCAATCCTTGGTCCCGGCACAAATTTATCTGATTGCTAAACCCTTCATTCACCTCTGACAAGTTGTGTATTAATCACAACTTAGTGAATGTGTGGAATGCCACGCCTCCACCGTGGTTCGGATTCCACGTTAAACTGTGGGTCCTCCATTTCATCTCACAATCACCTTACCATTACACATTAGCGTAAGTCCGTACAACTCGAACGGGTAGTAAGAGGCGGTGCTAATAATGATTTATCTAAAGGTTTAACTGTAAAATAAACCAACATCACATATACAATTCCTTTGACATTGGATATTAAGGTGAGATGGAAGGGGACGCGAGAAAAAGAAGAGAATTTGCAGTTTTTATGACAAAACTTTTGTTTTGGCTAAAATAAATAAAATATTGCTCCAGTTGTAGCCTAGAGTTTAATTTTCTTCGTATTGTGATATCAACAATTCTTGAATATCTTTCATGAGCTTAGCGGCATTATATGAGAAACTTTTTAAATAAAGAGAAGCATTTGTCATTAAATTCCAGGTCACCATTGAAATATATTCAACTATTGACATCACCATGTGAATAAAATAAAATTATATAGTTATACTAAAGAAATATTTTATTTATTTTGACTAAAAAACGTTTTACCATAAAAAGTGCAAGAACACTGCACTTTTCTTGCGTCCCTTTGAATCCCACCTTGGCATATGAATGTTCAGGGAGAATTTAAGGAAAGTACAAATTTAACTCAGGTTGAGTTAGTGCTGCCATCTGTCAGACAATCACTAGACCTTTCCAATGCACTTTAGATTATGGTTAAAAGAGTTGCTGTCCTGGAAAGTGTGTGTAGTGTGACCTTCCCCCTTTTTACCCTGTACCCTTCTTATTTTAAAACGTTGTATACTTAGAGTAAAATACATCTCATGCACAGAACGGACACTTAGCGGGTACTTGATAATGAGTCACGAAAGGCGATGTACAGTACAATATGTTATATTTACCTGTTCAATAAATCCAGTGCATTGGATGTTTTTAAGTTTATTTTGTTTTTATTGGAATGTTTTTATTTGAAGATTTTTTTTTGTCCATCATAGACTCGGATATTTTGGACACAGCCTGAAATTAACTCCACGCGATATCTCTAATTCATTATCCGTCTGTCTTTTTAACAGCATTTACTTGTCAATATGATGTGTTACACATGTAATCATCATATTATGACCAGACAACGGGACAGAATTGTTACGAAGGTCGTCAGTTCAGTAGAGTTCCTATTGTAAAGCAAACACTTCTCTTTAAAATGATTTAATATTAAGTTTGTGTAACGGAAATCAATTTATTTGCTAAGGGTGGGTGTGCAGCATATAGAGCTGCTGTCCAAATGATGTTAGTTTGTAAGTCGTATTTTGATTAAAAAAAACTGGAATATAAAACTATAGTTTTAATATATCAATATTATTTCATAAATTGGTACCATAAATGGTTTATCACTCTTCTTTATCCACATGTATTAGGGTATAGGTGACCTGGTGGTCTAGGGGTAAGGTGTCAGACTTCTATGCTGGCGGCCGGGGTTCAATCCCAGGTCCCGGCAAAGATTTATCTGATTACCAAACCCTTCCTTCACCTCTGACAAGATATCTTGTGAATGTGAGGAATGCCAGGTCTACACCGTGGTTCGGATTCCACGTTAAACTGTAGGTCCTTCATTTCATCTCACATTCACCCCACCATTACACATTAGCGTAAGTGCGTATAACCCGAACGGGTAGTAAGACGTGGTCCTAATAATAATAATATTAGGGTATATTCCTTCTGAATTTTACCTTCTTTCTACCCCAATTGTATGAATAACATGAGTATATGCCGGGTGGGTGACGAGGATTTGAGGAGAAAAAAATAATAATTTTGAAACATTTTAGTTGACATTTTGAGTAAAATAAGGGTAATAGAATTTATAATATTATTATTATATTTAAAAATAATCAAATAGAATATAATGTAATCAGATATGATATAAATTAATTAATAATTCAGAATAAAAACAGTAAATAAATAATACGTCTTCACTTTAATTATTTTTTTACAACTCTCAGATATTTTCATTTTATAGCTCAACAATTTGTTTTGTTTTTCTTATCTCACTTTTCCAATTGTACCCAATCTTAAGTAATTTGAATTTTTTTTATAATATTAAATTCAAAGGTATGTCTTAAAATGTGTATAATTAAGGACCAAAGTTTGTAAACTATTTCAAATTCACAAGAGTATAAACAATCAGCTTCTTTCTTTGTGTGTGCGGTTTTTTTTTTGTTAGTCATACATATTTACGAGCGTTGTAAATGATGAATATTCATTTGTTTTATCGTATTTCTTTGTATATACTTCTCAAGATTGTGAGAGAAAAATCGAATGTGATGCTTTTTTTGTGTATAACAATTTTTTTAATTTTTTTTCCTAAACAGGTTCTTTATCATCGAGTAAACAGGTTGGAGAAAATGATCATCAACTTCATAGCAGGTGACCTGGCGGTCTAGGGGTAAGGTGTCAGACTTCTATGCTGGCGGCCGGGGTTCAATCCCAGGTCCCGGCAAAGATTTATCTGATTACCAAACCCTTCCTTCACCTCTGACAAGACATCTTGTGAATGTGAGGAATGCCAGGTCTCCACCGTGGTTCGGATTCCACGTTAAACTGTAGGTCCTTCATTTCATCTCACAATCACCCTACCATTACACATTAGCGTAAGTGCGTATAACCCGAACGGGTAGTAAGACGCGGTGCTAATAATAATAATAATAACTTCATAGCAGAAATCGGTTTCAAATTGACGAGACATAGACCTATCAAATTTGATAAATACTTTAAAAATAGAGACAAATAAAATATACTAAATCTATTTTTTAATAAGTGATTTTTATTCTATTTTATTACTTTTTCTAGTAAACATTCTATATTGACAGTTATGGAAGCGAATCCATTTTTAAAATAGTTAATAAATTTGTGTTGTTTTTTTTACTTTCAATATGTTTTTCCTTATTTTATTCCATTAGTTGTTCTTATCTTCCTTCTTCACATATTTTCTTATATGCTAACTTTTTGTCCCCCTTTTTATTTCAACAAGAATAAATAAACTATAAACTGTCCAGACCCTACCCCCCGTGGGCTCGTCCTGTCAGGATAGCTTGCGGGAGGGGTAAGGTTGCAAGCAAGGTAGCTGTGTGGGTTTGAAATAGTATGTAAGTTTGTGAATTTTGGTTTAATAGTAGATACTAAAAGATGTTACAAAAATGTAATGTTTTTTGTAAGATAAAGAAGAAGAATGGACACACGTACTCGAATAACTGGCTTAACTTGTAAATACTTAGACCAACCAAGCTAACTGTTAATACGCGGTGCTCCTACCGGACTCAATTCCCGGGACCCTGGGCTCCGACGATGGCCTCCAAGTACCAACACGATGGATGACCCGAATATGTCGTCTGTATCGATAAGGTGTCGGACATAGTGACCGCCCACAAGATAGATAGAATTGTGAAGTTTTGCTGTCAAAAAGTCAAGTTATTTTATACCACGATATTGGCCCCTTTCGGCGTCGTTAGTTTACACATTGTTATGAATTGTCAGAGCTCTTCTGCAACCTCTCAAGTATGTCATCTCACACATGCTAAGCCAGCAATGATAGCACGTGCGTCCAATCGAGTTAAGTCAATACAAACATTTCAATATTGCTCGGTGGTTATGACAAAACAATAAATGTAATTAAAACATTATTAAATCTTTATTTTATTTTATCAGGTTTTTCAACACAAAAGGGGCTATTAAATTATTTGATCTGGATCTCTAAACACCCTTTGAAGTTTACATTATCAACCTTACTTGAATTTAAACCAAAGTCTTTAGGACCCGCACAGTCCTCTTTGGTGGTCGAATGGTCTAAGGCGTCATTATCGCAATAGACTGGACCACCGATGACGGGGAGATTGGAGTTAAAATCTCGGTCAGTTGTACTGGAGGTAGGAGGGTTATCATAGATGTTTTCCCCCTATCCCTTCACGCAAATCAAAATACACTTTCTCTCGATGATACCTTCTTCATCCCTTACACACTATCGTAATTATTAGAATATGATTATAACCCAAACGATTAGTAAGATACGGTGAGAAAAATATAGATAAAAAAGATAGATGCACTAGAAATATGTCAAACTATACAGTTTCTTGATGGAATAAATAGACAAGCGATTAAAATTATTAATTACAGTTCTAGCTGCGTCATTCAGTTTATCTCTTGATATAAACGTTTTTGTTTTTTCATTTTATATTGTCTTTTGAAGATATAATTAAGGAATGCCTCTAGTGGTAGACACGCTTATTAATCTGGTAGTACCGCATTGTGAGGTTGGTCCGTGATAGCGGAGGTCAAGGTTCGAATTCCAGGAGCGTGTGTGAGGTGTTTTTTTAATTTGTTTCCCACTCTCCCACTACATAAATCTGTGAATATTTATTTTTAATTTTACCTTCCTAAACAATGTAAAAATGTATTGGTGACACAATACATATATTCTTTCGGTGTATTATTTTTATTATGTCAACATTAAAAATTAAAATAGCTCCATACGATAAATGTTAGCGATATCAAGCAATGTCGAAGTAAAAGGCGTAGGTAAATGTGTCTGCTAGGAACCCATAGTTCCCTAACATCACCTACTAGTGCCATTATCGAAGATAGTACATATTTCAATCTACCGACTGAGCACTCAAAATAGTTTGAAGGCCAAGAGAAATACAGGTTATTGAAAATTACTGTGTTAGAAAAAAAATTAATACTATTTTTGTATAGTTTTATAATTTGTTGCTTGCGCTAAATTATATACACATCAATTTAATTTATTTTTACCTTATTTATTCGTGATTGATATTATAAAGCAGTTAAATATATTTTACTCAAATAAATTTTTAAAAAAATATTCCGACCAAGTAGTAAGATGCATAGCTCGGAAATATTAAAATGAAATGTTGAATTTGCGTTTTGTGTCTCTATATTCTTAAGCTTCTCTTCCTGAAAAGCATTATTTTTTAATTAATCTTAAATTAATTTATATGGTCTTATCCGGAAACTCTTGGCTGTTTGAATACAGCTTTTTTTTTTATTGCTTTATGAAAACCATTTAAAAGAGAATAGAGAGCTCTTAAAAACCATTTAATTAAAACCAAATACAATAATTTAGTAAAAATGTAGTTAGATTAATATTGGTATACAATACCTTTAAAGATAATAATTATTGTAAATGTGTTGGAATAATTATTTTTATCAAGCCTTAATCCACATGAGTAATACATGGGCTTTAAACCTGAATGGGTAGTAAGACGTGATGCTAAAAAAGAATTATAGCTAATATCAGAAACACGCTCCTTAATATTTAAATGTTAATAAAGTGGCGACGCAATTGTGTTAGGAATGAAATATATTTAATTTAGAGTAAGAGTATCCGCATTTACGTTGATCTAGAGTGGAAACGATTTATAAAAACAACAACTTAGTAGACCCAACTGCTTAAGTTTTACCGAATATCAGTCCTGTTACATGCGATAAACAAGAATTGTTGGGATTTTGTAATAAAAAATTAAGTGGTCAGTGTTTTATTTATATAGAATGAACTTGGTAAAATACTATGACTAGGCGAACTTTTGTTATCAAAACTTTCCTATTTTAATAAAATATTACCACGGGAAAACTTATCTGAACTATAAAAGTATTTAATTCTATGTTACATAAGGTCAGTATTTTACGACCAATTTACTATGTTAATGATTTTTAAACGATTTTTAATTGAGAGTGAATGGGGCACTTTAAAGTAGTTACTTTCCTAGTAAAATACAGCACCGCCTGTATGTATGCTAGGGCAGTGTATTACACGGTTCTGTTTTCCAGTGATTATTAAAGATTGCCATTTTTTCTAGCAGAAGACTCAATTAAAGCCCGCTGTTGTTATTTTTGATCAATAATAACGAAGTTAAGGGCAGTTCCGCAGCAAAGTGTACTGAGGCATCAGTATTTTTTTTTAATAGATACTCTATTCTTACACTATGTAAAGCTACGGTGTAATCGTATATTATTATTACTTTCAGCGCATTACCACCCTTGAAAGAGCCCGCTTCTCTTTCTTTGGAGTTAAGCAATGATGTCATTATATTGTCAATTTCACTTACAGCAGCTGAGTAAAGAATTCCTGATATAGTAGGATTTGGCTAGAAAGAAACTTTTATAAGAAAAATTCTTTCATCATTAATTACTACATTCTATAATTTTAAACTAGTATTATTTGTTCATGTGTAATCATTTTATCCATGAAAAGTGACGTATACTTTAAGATTAGTATACACATCTTGTAGCTTAGTAATTTTTATAACTGTTAAAAAAGTTATTGCCTTTTAATTCGAACTGTAGCTAAAAGTTGAGGTGAGGTGACGTTATTCGAAAAAAAAATAGAGATACTTTTTAAGTGTATAAAATTCCTGAGTGAATAGTCTCTGCCACACCGGTAATTTATGTCTATGAATTATGATATGTATCTTAAGTAAACAGGATGAATAAAGCGGATTTGAATTAAATCCTCTAGCATTATCTTGGACAGAAAAGCAATCCCACTGAGCCAACTGTGAAGGCCAGTAGCCAATAAAAAAAACTGTTAGAAGTCAGATATAATGTATCAGAAGTGGTCGTCAACCGTGGGGGTATCTTAAGAGGCGTTGTGATGAAGTGGTTGACCCAAAATCATCTGATAGATTTAAATTCGAAAATCCCAATTAGATCGAAAATATATTGTCTGCGCGCGGTACTGTATCGTCAAGGAGTACAAAAGAACAGGAGTCCGGAATAATTAATGTATTAAATACTAAACTTTTACTAAACTATACCTACATACACTTTTACTTTACTTGCACTCTTTATAATCCTTCCAGTACTAATTATTGCACCCTTTAGCCCTTATTAAGGCTTCGATTCGACTTAGCATGCCCTCTATTGCTGTCTTTCACATGTATACAATTTCGTCATCACTTTGCCACACAGATATAATGTGTTTTACTAGACTTTCCTTGGTTGTCGGGTACTTCTGTTTCACATTTTTCTTCAAAACACTCTACACAGACTCGATAGGGTTCATATCTGGGCTGTTGCTGGGCGATTCCAACACAGATATGTTGTGTTCTTGCAGTTTGCTTGCAACACGTTTTGCCCTGGAGCATGGTGCACCATCTTGCATGAAAATTCCATTACCTGTTAGGAAACATTCACTCATCATAGGTACCACACATGTCTATACCACCTCCCTGTATTGTCCAGCATTCATATTTCTCTAAACTACATGGATTTTACCAGTCCCATAAATTAAAAACCTACTCCAAATCATAACTTTAGTGGGGTGTTTTACATTTTGCACTACACAACCCTTCCTGAAAGCCTCTCCTGGCCCTTTTCTTACGTACTGAGGGTTTTATTCAACAGCAGAGATAATCTTCTCGTCACTGAACAATACCTGAAACAAGTATTTTCGTTATTCACTTGACAATAAGCAAATTAATGGAAACGCAAATTGAAAATTACTTCAAAACTTGTGTTATAATAATGATAATTTTACTTTTAATAAACTTTTGGTACTTTATTTACCTTTCCCCAGTCTTCAGATATCCAGTCCTTGCGTGACATGGCCCAATCAAGGTGGGTTTTTTTATAATGGCAGGAGTCAGCTTTTGCTTTTTGCGAGGTCTTCTCGCTTTCAATCCACCTTCGAAAATTCTACAGCGGATAGTGCTAGCAGATACCTCTCCTCCATGTTCCCAAGCGACCGCCTGAAGCTGAGTTGATATCATTCTTAGTTTTGTATGCTGTTCTCGAAACCAAATTCTCTTTAAAATGGGCGGTATCACGCGTTTTCTACCGCACCTGCCCACTCGATGTGGTGTGGTACGTTTATGATCCGTCATCTTCTGTGAGAATCGCGTAACATAACTAGTACTTACTTACTCCTACAATCTGACTAATTTGAGCTTTTGTTTTACCTCTATCTTCCAAAAAGGACTTCAATTTGTGCTCTCTTTCGTGGTGTGACATCTTTAGCTCTGCCCATCTTTATTACAACGAGGTCTCCTTACAACTGCGAGAAGACAGAACTCCAGACCAGTTCCGGCTCTCACCCCCCACACTACCTGCCATACCCATTGTTACTCCGGCCATGGGATGAATCTCCAGAACTACCCCTAAGATTAAAACAAAGCAATCAATAAACCAAGGCGAGTGGAAGGAGCAGGGAGGATTTTTACTTCTAAATACAAACAAGCGAAAAATGTACAGAACAGTACGATTGCAAACTGACACAAATACAAAATAAAATGTAGGGCCAAATTTGACTGAAAATGGAGCAGAAATATGTATAAAACTATGACGTACCCAAAATACAAATTCCAACTTAATTAAGTAGCATTAACTAACACCAAATTCGAATCTGATCACAACACCAAAAACATGAAAATAGCTAATAATGTGCACACGTCTGTGAAAGCCCTAACAACACTCCCAGCTCCGGTTGAGAACTTGAAAAGATAAAAATGCTGTACAACAGTGCGAGGTAGTGACGCCTATCGCAGTACTGAGACATGCTTTAGAGTTTAGAAATAACTTGTTATGAAAGAATTGACTTCCTATCTTAATAAATCGCCTCTATTGCCTGGTGGTCAGAGTCCTTGGCTACAAATCCAGAGGTCCCGGTTTCGATCCTCAGCACTTCCAGATTTTTCTGTGAAGTGGTGGGTCTGTAAGGGGGTCAAATCAACCCTTTGAGTAGTTACTTGAATTAAAAGTAGTGGTTATGGTTTATAAAACTGAGCTTAGCAGCCGAAAGGTACATTGTGATGACCACATGACACCCTCTATTTGAAAATAATGGTACTATCTTCGCCAACATGCGATTACCACTCGGGTTATATAGCTCGCTTTCAGGCTTAAGCCATGTTTTTAATAGGATCCAATTAATAAATAAGATGAAAGATATAAACATGTTTCTATTGTTTTAAAAAACTTGCATTTTAAGTTTTATAATAATTGTAAAAAAAATCATTACAATATTAAAGTGGTTTATTTTTGACGAAATTTCACACGAGACGCTGCAGCTCTGTAATCAAAGTAATTGTTTATAATCGTAGTTTTATTTAAATAGGATAATTTTTGGCAGTTAAATAACTAAAATAATGCTCATATCAATCAGAATCATCATCATATCATACGTCAATTCATTTGAGCGTTGTCTGTCCCATTTTATATATAGTATTAATACCCATTTAAAAAATTCCATGGCGTGAGCCCGCAATCGAGCCATACCGACCGAGCGGCCGCCACCGTGAACGACGATAGTGCCGACATTTGCGGATAGAGGGTGTCATGTAGTCAGCACAACGAACTCTTCTGGTTGTTGATCTCAGTTTTGTAGACCAGAGCTGCTACTTTTCATTCAAGTAGCTTCTCGTTTGTCCTAACGAGACCCCGTTTCACATAAAAGCTCTAGATGCACCGAGGATCGAACCCGGAACCTCTGAATCTATAGTCAGGAACTCTAACCACTGGACCACAGAGGCAGAACATACTTGTAAAATAACACCAATAATGATATCAGTGTTGATTTTTTTTAAACGGATATTTGTATTTTTTAAACGTTCATTCTAATAAAATCCATATTAATGTAACCTTCTTCAAACAAATAATGTCATTGTAATAGGGTCACAACATAATTCTTTTTTAAGATAATTGAAAGTTGTTTTGTTGTTGTTTGTTGATGCTTAAGCGCTGCCATTCCAATAAGAAACACCGCATTGCGAGCGTATTTCCCTTCAAGTATGAGCAGCCCTAATAGAATAGTTTTTAGTTCATCCGCTCCTACGAACCTCGTACTCATAGTATTTTAGCACAGCGTAGGGGAACATAATCCTCTAAACTTGCATTATTAACGCGCCTCTGAAGTAACACCTTCTCTACCTTCAGGATTTGCGGCGCAATTCCTAAGGTGACGTTGCCAAATGTAACGCGCCACATGAATAAGTCATGCGATGTAATTATAACTCTGTGTGTTTCAGGGCGGTGCCGTGTCTATCTATTGTTCCACAAGGAGCGCTGATTGTTTTACATTTCGTAAATTAGTCCACGTGAGAAAGGGGGAGGGGCGGGGTGCTGATTAGCGTCATGATATACTAGACTGTTTTAGGGGATGATGATGAACCAGCCAGTTATATTTAATGTATTACATAAAAAGGAGTTTCTACTTAGTCCGGGGTATTTATTAATAGAATTACTATTACAATATACGTATCTAGTGTACATATATTAATGAATAATAGCTAGCACGCGAACATTTCTTGAAGCCTGAAGTTTTTTTTAGATTGAACACACTTAGTTTTATTTTCAATTCTTATGTTTTAAAAAATGTGTTCTTATAGTCCGATTTAAATAAGAAAGTTATCAAAGTTACTAAAACCATTTTCATATAATATATACGTCAATTCATGCGATCATCAGTTGCCACTTTTGATAGATGTTATTAATAACTAATACTAGACATAATAGTAAAATAACATCAATAGTGGTGACCTGGCGGTCTAGGGGTAAGGTGTTGGACTTCTATACTAGCGGCCGGGGTTCAATCCTCGGTTCCGGCAAAGATTTATCTGATTACCAAACCCTTCCTTCACCTATGACAAGACATCTTGTGAATGTGAGGAATGACAGGCCTCCACCGTGGTTCGGATTCCACGTTAAACTGTAGGTCCTTCATTTCATCTCACAATCACCCTACCATTACACATTAGCGTAAGTGCGTATAACCCGAACGGGTAGTAAGACGCGGTGCTAATAATAATAATAATAATAATAATATTAATAATAATAAACATCAATGGTGACAGCAAACAAATATGTTTTTGTTTTATTTAGAAGTTATTTTATGCCAGACACCTACTAATTTAACAACGTATTTCAATTATTATTTTTTAATGTTCAGTAGTGTATAAAGATGACTGCGATGCTTGGTAGGTACATTTGAATATATTCCCATCTAGAAGATTATTTATTAAGTTGTCCTCACATAAATAAAATAAATGACTTGAAAAGGTTGTCTAACCCTTTTTGTTAACAACTTCTGTTTTATATTGTACAAATATAAACATGAAGAGTTGATTTAATGGTCCTCATAAGAGAAGTAGGCACGTCATCATTATTTTGATCCAAATTGGTGAAAATTAGCGGCTCCGGTCTAGAAAACTGATATTAACGGGCCGTTGTGCTGACAACATGACACCTTGTATTCGCATCATAAGTCGGCATTATCTCTGCCAACAGGTGGTGGCCGCTCGGTCGGTATGGTTTGATTTCGGATTGATTCCATAGAGTTGTTTTTTAATCAAACTCTTCTTTTTGCATTGATGAGCACGGGGTCTAAACGTCAGGCTTGTCTAGTCTGGGATACCTGTGACGGAGATCCCAATGTTCGAATCACGGTTGGGTGTACGGATGGTGTATTTGTTTTACAAAGAAATGTATCGTCATCCCTCTATTTAAATACGGATGCATTTCCTCCCAATTATACTTTCCTCATCCCTACTCCAATGATGTAATTAAATGGTTATATCCCGATTACACAGACAAAGAAACAATTTAATGACAAATTATGTGTTCCTATAAACATTTCCCTCTCTTTCTCCCCATAACACCTCCCCCTCTCTTCTTCAAGCCATTTAGATACGTGAAATATTTTGTAAGGTGTTAAAGTTACCCAAGAGTGCGTATTTAAAAAACACTATTAGAACTGTGTTTATCAAACCAACGCAGAGGTATAGACTCAATAAATTGAGACACACGTCTATTTAAAGTACAGTATTATTTTACTTCTGGTATTATTTACTACCCGCCTCGGTGGCGTAGTTGGCTAACGCGCTTGTTGTGTTGAACTCGACTGCTGAGGACGGGGAGATCGAGGTTCGAATCTCGGTCGGGTGAACTGGGGGTGGTTTTTCCTAAATGGTTTTCCACTCTCCCTCCACGAAAAAGCGGGTTTACTTCCTTTAATTCAACCTTCCCAATTCCTAATCCATTAGAGTAATTAGTACTTAAAGCGTATAACCCAAACGGGTAGTAAGACGCAGTGCTAAATATTATTATTATTTACTGTAAAATTGTTTAGAAAAAATATAGTGTACATAGAAATAAAACACGAACGAGCTGTGAAATTGTGTACACAAAATTATAACACGTGTAAGGATATCCTGAACATGTGGTAAATTGCGGTGCGTAAAAAATAGGACCCGTATAAGGATATCCTGGACATGTGGTAAAATGCGGTGCGTAAAAAAATAGGACACGTATAAGGATATCCTGGACATGAGGTAAAATTATGTACATAAAAAAATAGAACACGTGTATGGAAATTCTAAAAGGTGGTGATATACGGTGTGTGAATAATTGATAATACGTCTAGAGATATCCTGAACAGGTTGTAATATGTGGTGTAGGTCTACACAAAATAATATAACATGTGGCTCCATCAGTCCACCATCCGATGTAATGTGTTCCCTGCAACACGAACTAATCAAAGCTAATTAATGCTAACAACAGTAAAAGGACTAAGGAAATAGTAAAACAACAGCTCATGTATCGCAACACCTCTGCCGCGTGACCTAATTGAAGGTGAGGTGTTAATAAAAACCCAATCCTTTACTGCTCGCGCGGCGACGTTACACCTGTAAACCTGTGTTTTGATTGTTTTATCTGGAGATGCCGTGGCGCAAATCATAAGTGGATCTGCACGGACCACAACGTTATTTAACTAAACCTTGTTATTGTCACGTTTTATATGACTAGTTCGTGTTCATACCAAGACCCCACTCAGGACACCGGTGGGCACGCGGGCAAAGGAGTCAATCTCGTCTTATCTGGATTTGTCTGAGACAGGGAGGGCGTGGTTACGAGTTCCTGTTTGGTAAACTTGAGTGACCAGCCCTTACCCCGCCCCACCCTTCTTCAAAGGTGATCCAGTCTATTATGAGCCTGACAAACTATATCACGTGGGATTATTCTAAAGTAATTAATAGTGTTGGCACCACGTATTGATCCTCCTGGTAGATGTTATACAATTTCCACGGAATGAGTTTCGTTTTGGAAATTTTTTACTTAAGCTTTTCAGGTACCGGGTTCGATTCCCGTGTCCAGCTCATTTTTTTAATTTTTAGAATATGATACTTTTCAGAAGAAAAATCCATTTGGGAAAATTATCATTTATTGGTGGTGGTGGTGGTGGTGGTTGTGATAGTAGTAGTAGTGGTAGTAGTAGTAATAGTAGTAGTAAAGAAATGAACAGGGGCGAGTCTGCGAGTCTATAAACCCGTGATGTTAATACCTCGATACATTTTGTCATCAATAAGTTAATTAAAATAAGTCGATCTCTGTGGTCCTAGGATAAAATATTCGCCTCAAAACCCAGTGTTTGTAAGTTCAAGCCCAGTCGGGGTCGACAGATTTTTCTTGAGCGATAAAAATTTGTAACACAACTTCTTTCGGAGTGGAAGTGAAGCCGTCAGTTCCATGTCGATTGAGGCAAGTAAAATAACCCTGGAAAGTATGTGAAAATAACTTACCCGGAAAAATCAGTTGGCCCTTTCGCTCTAGTTCATAGAAATGATCGTGTGCTGATATAATGTTTCGGATCAGAAAGTGCTCGTCAAATACCTCAAATAAAAACAAATATTAAGTTTGACCCGAATATTTGCTAACATTTGTCCCTTTTTCTCTTTCCACCGTGTCTATCTCACCCCTCTCCTTAAAGACCCCCTCGTCCTTTAGCATACTGTTTGATGTATATATAATAGATTAATAGGTTCTCCTCGCCAATCCACACCCTCCACCGCAAGCCGCCAGTACGTAATAGTTTACGATTCAAAATTTATCAGTAAATGTTCATCTCTACTAGAAAGACGTAAAGTAGGCAAAAAATAAAGGGGGTGGGGGGGATGGTAGCAAAGCTAGAACGTGAGATTAGTACTAAACCCCAACTGTGAAAAAGTGTTAGCGTGGTCGGTCGCTGATTATATTCTTCCCAAATCGACCACGTTGCAGAAAGACAGTTTGTGAAATACCATTTGCTGTCGCCGGTAGTGGAGACATAACACCCCCAGTACCCCGCAGTCAACACTTGTATCTCCCCCACACCCATCCACCACTTAGCAAAGCAGGAAGTGTCGCGTTCTACTATCCTGGTAATGGACCGCAGTGGCGTGGCTGGGTCAACTCTTCACGGGGGGGTTCAATCCAAACGATCACCACTGACCCTTTCGTCTTACTGTATAGTCAAATTTTCACAGGAAGACAGTTTTTGAAAATACTCCCTTTTTTGCTGTCAGCATTGATAATATTTTACCTTATTATTTCTGGGATTTTTTTAGCACCGTGTCTTACTACACATTCAGGCTGTGCGTTTATTAGTAATCTTTTATAGATAATGATATTATAGAAATAAATCAACAGTGACAACTGCAGATCATATGTCTTGACGCATAAATACATTAAAGTATATCTGAAACAGCGTGTATGTGTGTCACCTTCCTATGATAAATAATTGGAGTGTATTAGCGACCTTCTGTTGGCCAACGTCTTCTAGTCACGTGTTGACGAAACCAAGGCAAGTAGAGAGTGTCCTCACCCTACAGACAACATTGTTAAGGAGTTCAACTATATCTCCAGGAGCTCTGGTTGGATATAATATTAAAGATTTTGGTCTTATTACACATATATTACGTCATTTGAATTTTCATATGAAGAACCTTATGTGTCGGCTTATAAAGCTACAATATCTACTATTATCACGTAGTTATGTTATATAAAGCTCTTACTTTTGATAGATATTATAAATGACTATAAAATAATATTAATATAAGTAAAATACTATCGTTATGTTGATCGCAAATAAAAGATACCTTTACTTTATAAAATGTCCTTCCTACCAGAATCTTACTGTAGTGACAATATTGCTTGTATTGCTTGTATTGTCTAGTTTGCCGGCGACTTTAATGTCGGGGCTACAATGCTGAGTGAATGTTCAAAGGTTTATTTTATTTATTGATTTTAAATTGGGTCTCTTTTCGAGGAGATTGCGCCAAAGTCCAACTGCTATTGGGAAGGTGGGGGGTGGAGGGTGAATGTACTAGCCTGCCCATATAGACATATCCCCTTCTTCCCTCGACAAGCAGGATGCCCGGGTCTAATGGGTATGACAGAAGCTTTCAAGGCTATTAAACAGCCCGTTAGATTCCGCCCGCTCGCCACGACATCTTGCGGTGAGCGCAACAGATAGAGCCATATTATCCGCTCAGCGCAGAGCTCCGGCCGGATCCACCGGTGGATGTGAATTAATTCATATCCATAAGCCGAAGATCACGTCTTTAGACATAACCGGGAAATGAACCATTGACCCGAGATGGAAGCTGAGATTTCAAGAAAATCACTTCTAATCCATATTGTTTCAAGGAATAAATTCATCACTCTCGCATCGTCTTGAGAAGTGTGCATTTGCAATAAACTCACTCACAATCAAATTTTTATATAAAGCGCCCTTAAAAGAATACAAACCTATGTTTTTGTCATCCACATTGATAATATTTTACATTATATTTTGTGGTATTGTTTAGGTATTTATATTAACTATCAAAAGTGCCAGCTCAATAGCACACGACTTGACGTATGAATACGTAAAAGTCACTATCATAACTTTTCTAGCTGTAGGATAAGAATCTTCCTAATAAAATTGGAGTATACCTTATATCTTTATTTCCTCCTCAATAACATGTTTAAATATTAAATGGAAGTGGCTGTCAAACTGTTTAAGATTCAGTCTCATGGTAAACTCGATTGGAGGGAACGGAAAATTTGGGGGCTTGAATCCCAGCCAGGTTTAGTCTATTTTGGGTGATTTCTCTTCAATTATTAATTATTCTCGCTCCATGCAAACGCGGGTAAATCTCTTCTAGATTTCTGCCTTCCTCATCTTTACCACTTTAGTATGTTTAAATTCTAATAGAGAGACGGTTGCAGAAAAATAAAATAATTCAAATATATTTAAGAACATTGTATACTGTGCCATTAGATTTTCACTAATATGAAAATATTCATCTGGTAGTTAAAATAATATACCGTACATCCTCAGCTGTATATAAAATACACCCTATTAGTTGTATTGAAATAGGCATATGAGGACATTGTGTTCACAAACACGTATGTCAAATATTCGTAAATTTAGTAATGACATCTGGGCATGCGAATTGAATATGGGACTCTTGGCTTATAGCCCCAATACTTTAACCGTTTTATGCTAAGTTCTACTCTTCGTTGAAGGCAAAGTCTGTGATGGATGTGTGGGAATCATCGGTTACTCAGGAGCCATCCATAGACCATGTAACGCTGATAATGCTAAATGTCTACTTGGTGTTACATGGGAGCATTGAACCCCAAGAGCTATCATTGATACCGCAACCTCAGGGGGAGGGGGGGGAGGGTTATGTTGCCGTTAGTGCAATGACAATGATTGTACTCTTCGTTTACATTTAAAGGTAGCAGTTTTACACTGATGGACTACACTATGTTCCTGTCTTTTAAGCTACACCATAATGGAATAACGCAAGTTAAGCTTGCTATAGTCCAAGTGTCGTAGAAAGAACAGTAAAAAAATATATATTCTATTTGCGGTCAACATTGATAACATTTTATGTCATTATGAATATTATTTCTAAGGTGTTGATTATATCTATCAAAAACGACAGTTTTGAATCACATAACTTGATATATGTATACCTATAGTAAAATGGTTTTAATAATTTTTGTCATTGTTAAATACGGTTCTTACTAAAGTCTGTTCACGGTAGGAATTGATTTCTGAAAGGCCTTTTCCCTACCAGAAATATATTATATAGTAGAATATTGGTAAGGAAAAAGAGCTTTCAGAGAGTAATTCCTAGCGGGAATGGAGTAGCAGATTCCTACAATTCCTTACATGAGAAATTAATAGTACATAAAATCAAATATCATGGAAGAAAGCTTATTATTTTTTCTATTAACTATACAAAGTTATCTTTATTCCAAATATGTTGAGATTCTTACATCAACATCACAGGTAAGTGTATGGTGCGGGTTAAGGGCAGTGTTTTTGAAATTATTATTTTTTCGTCAGAATAAAACAAATACTACTCCAGTAGAAACATAAGAGTTTAATTTTTCTACACATATTTATTGAATACCCATCAAGGGTATCCTAGAATTTGATTGAAACTTTACTCTTCGTTTAATTAGTTTATCATCAAATATGGCATATGACATGGAGATAAACATCGATAGTTCCAAAGGTATTGGTTATTTAAAAATAAAATGTTACGGAACTCCACACGGACTTTCTCGCTCTATTGTTTGAAAATGGAGATATTTACTCAAAACTCGTAATATATGTGAGACGAAATAATATACACTAGCAAACCCAAGCATAAATTTCACTATACTTATGTAAAACATTTTTTAGTCCCGGTTTTGAATTTTATAGATTTATTTTTGAAGAATTAATGTCCTCAATTGGATGTTTGGAGCGATAAAAAAAGATCAATATTGGGTTCACAAGGGTCAACACTTCGTATTAAAATCTCGACTTCTGGTTAAAATTTTCGAAATTGTATTAGGTGTGCACATCTTCATGTCATCGCATTGCTATTAAATTCCTCATTTATAAATTATGCCCAATAAAAATGTAAATATTGGCTTTTGAGTCTAAAATGGAGATAGATCATTGTTGTACAAATATTCCTCCTGAGAGATTTAAGGAAAAATAACATAAACTTTTTGATAGACCTACTTATATTTAATTACTCTAAGGAATTGGAGAATTATTGCGTTAAAACTTAAGTAGTATCTCTTTACAACTAAAGCTCACAAAATTATATTAATATATTTGCTAATATCTCAGAAACTGTAGGTTTTATAAAAATATATTTCATATACAAGTTTTTTATTTGTAATAATATTACAATTTCGCAATGATAATTTATTTAGTATCTCAAATATTTGCAGAGATACGGAAATTTCCGCTTCTGTTAAGTACCTTAAAAGTCATTTTCATGGGAAAATGAAAATAGCCAGTTTATTTATAATCTTAATCAACACCTAGATACGAACTTTAATTAAAATCGTTCGAGCTGATTTTAAGAAAATCGTTTTTTTTTCTATTTTTGCCCTTCAGTAAACTACCCTTAATTTTAGGGTTAGATATCTAATTCCAAAAATGCCTCGGGGCAACCCTACGAAAACCCTAGATACCAAGTTTTAGCCCAATCAGTAAAATAATTTATTTTCTAGTTTGAGGTACAGACAAACAGACAGAGAGACTGAAATTCAAAAACAAATTTTTCTAATTCGGAGGGGTCATGAAACGTTGAGATTCATCAAAATCTTGAGTTCTATTTTTTTACGATCACAATACTTTCTCTACCTGTAAGATAGAGAGAAAGTAAAAATGAATTGCCGCTGAGAATCGAAATTAAAACCAGAAGTTGGAAAACATAGAGAAGTTCAATTACCTGTAAAGTCTGCTGACAAAGGATGTCTACTGCACCAAGAAAATTAAATTGAGGATCACCATGGCCAAGGAAGATTTCATCAAGAAGAGGTTACTGCTGACCAGCAAGTTGAGTTTGGAACTGAGGAAGAAACTGATGGACTGTTACGTTTGGAGCATTGCTCTATGTGGAACGGAAACTTATACTCTTAGGAAAATTAAAAATAAATTATCGGAGAGCTTTGAAATGTGGTGCTGGAGAAGAATTGAGAATAACAGGTGAACATACAGGATGACAAATGAAGAAGAAAAGAGTGGGTGAGGAAAGATCAACTTTGGATGTGATTCTTCAGTGCAAAGCAACTAGGATCGGACACATCCTTATAAGGAACTGACGACGTCATGGAAGGAAAGGTTGAGGGAAAGAGGAGCTTAGGTTTCAAACATTAGATGGCATGAAGGAAAGGAGAAAATTCTGGGAGCTGAAGGAGCAGACAGAGGAGATATAAGTTCATTGTCAAAAGGAATGTACCTGCCGAATGACTGAACACATAACAATAATCATCAAATGCTAATATGATCATGACACATATTCTACAACTTTTGAGGTCATCATGTGAAGAAAATTAATCTCGTAAGTTTGTACTGGGGTAGTATTTTATTCATTTATTAATTTAAAAAAAGTTTGTTTTAAAACTGCAAAAGCACTGACCTTTATTCGCCTCTATTTTTATAGCAGGTGAGGCTGTTCCAAAGAGAATAAACGGGAATGATTAAATATTACGAGGACAACGTATTTGTATATGAAGGGATGTTGCTATCATTGAAACAAATTGTATGGTCTTCTTGGCACGTAACTGTGCCATTTTGAATAATGATACCTTCGTCTATATACGAAAACAGAACAATATATATTCATTAAAACGTTGTTTAGTAGTCCTATTATCATTTACAAACCAGTCTGAGAGAAACCGGATATTAATAATTAGAATAAAAAGGGTTTTCTTGGTGGGCACATGGGTAACTTCATAACGTTCAGTCATTAGACAAAGTTACTTGAAGACCAGGGTGACTGTCATTTCCATAGCAAGGCTATTTTCGCCCAAGTTTTACGAAATTAACTACCGAATAGCGTGCGTCTATAATAGCCTAATGATTTACTCACAAATATCCCAAAATAAAGCTGTCATTAAAGTGAGATGGGAAGGGACGCGGTTTTTTTTGTGTTTTTTGTTGCAGTTTTTACTACAATAGTTTTTTATTTTTAGAAACGCTATGAATTACTTAAGCACCGCGTCTCATTACCCGTTCAAGTTAAACGTCTATGTACTAACTATTTTATTGTGAGGTATTTGGAAGGTTAAATTTATAGGAAATGCACCCATATTTTCGTGTAGATATAGTGTAAAACCATTAAGGAAAAAGCCCATTATGTACACCCGGCCGGGATTGAACCCCAATCTCTAGTCTAGTATAGTATATTGCAAAAGTGACATCTTAGACAATGGGCCATTAAAGTGTTTACTAAATATTGTTTCAGTATATACGTTTAGTTATATATATTTTAACCTTATATTAATAGCAAATAAGTTCCTGAATATTTGTCATGGCCATCCTGAGAATGTATCATAACTTAACGTTCTGTCTTTATTTAAAATTTATCATCAAATGTCAATAAACTTGCTGTTGATATTAACATGCGTATAAAATTAAACTTAACTTCCCTACTGGAGCAATATTTTATATAGTTTGGCCAAACTCGGGCCACCTTCCAACCCACCTTAACACTTTCGCGGCGGGGTTCAGTGAAAGCTCTCTAAGGGGGTGCGGGGGGTAATAAAGAATGGTCGGTGAAGTTTATAAACACAAGAAGAAAGTTGCGCTCTAGTTAATCCCCAATTTTACAGCATCGTTAGTAATGTCACCATTTTATTTATTTTTTTACTTTCTTAAGACGTAAAAACTAGAATAAAAGATGACTTTTAGTGCTTTTTGTGAGCTAATGAATGCCTGGACGTCACTTTGTGTGTTAGTTCCACGCGAAGAAATATTAAACTTAATATTACTTTACTATTACTCTGTTATTAAAACATCCCTTCCCCTTCACCCTGTCTTTAAAACGAAGTGTCATCAGCTGTCCGTTGTATGAGTCAGCCCTTCGACTTTCTTGTAAAGACAAAGTATTGTAATCGTCTTGACCTGGATATTAGAAAGAATCTTGGCGTTTTTTGTGTGACCGAACTAATTCATGTGATTCTTACAATTATGTATGTCCTCCTGTTTGTCTGTACACTCCTAAAAAAGGTTTGGTGGATTTCATTAAAACTTGATATTTAGAGATTACATGATTATTCCTCAAGGTTTATTATTATTATTATTATTATTATTAGCATCGCGTCTTACTACCCGTTTGGGTTACACGCACTTACGCTAATGTGTAGTGCTAGGGTGATTGTGAGATGAAATGGAGGACCTACAGTTTAACGTGGGATCCGAACCACGGTGTAGGCCTGGCATTCCCCACATATCACAAGTTGTGATTAATACACGTCTTGTCAGAGGTGAAGGACGACTTTGGGAATCAGATAAATCTGTTCCGGGACCGAGGATCGAACCCCGGACCCCCAGATTAACCTGATTCTAATGATATCATTATATTTTTATTAGTAAAATTTATTTATTTAAAGGTAGTTTACTGATAACTGATTTTATTTTAAATGTGATTTTTCGAGAATCCCTTTAACAATTTAGGGGGTGGGGGAATTGGTTACCGAGAATTTACTTACATAACAAATAGGTATGTATATTTGTTTTTCTAAAAAAAAATATTTATAAGCTAAACTTGTTTTTAAAACACATATTCATTTTTGACGGTATGAAATATCTAGTAGCCGATGATATCCACACGTCCATCACAGATTGACTTTAAAAAATAATGAAGAATGACCCTGAGCACAGAAATAATCCTGGGCGGATCAATGGTAGAGCATTGATGCGCTGACACAAGGCTCGCGGTTTCGATTCCCGTGTTCATGCGTAAATGTTCAAACTTAAGTCTTTCATTTGAGGATTGCTTGGTGATGATTTATTTTGAACATTTTAAATTTACATATTACAAAGTATGAACGAATTTGTCTTACCGATTATTTCCAGTGAGTGGCTTGGTCACTGCACTCTGGCCAGATTGGAGACCGGAGCGATTTATTGGAGGTTACGGAGAGGGTGGAGGGGGAGGGGGGTTTGAACGGTGGAACATGCGCTCTTGTGTCTCGTTTGAATCTATTTTCAACTTTGTTCCGCTTCTGTTGAGAGCTGATTGCTATTTATAGATTCTCAATAGAATTTGATGGTGGTGTTGACAGACGAGTTTTTACCCTATAGACTCGGTTCACGTTGAAAATGTGGAGGAAGGAAATAATTCCAAACTAGAACAAGGAAACAGCTTCGGTGGCTGCGTGGGTCTAAGGCGTCACTCTCGCAAGAGACAGGTCTACCGATGACAGGAATATTGGGGTTCATTATAAATTCACCCTCCTCATCGCGTTACTTGTGGTAGAGATGACTCAATTCGATTATCCCTATTAGCACTAAATGGTACAAACATATTTTTTTAAACCATTGTCGCCTAGTATTACCAAACGTTCGGGCTGTACGCATATGTACTAATTACGCTGGTTTGTTAGGGATGGGGAAGGTTTAATTTAGAGGAAGCGCACCCGCATATGCGTCGAGGGAGAGATGAGAATCATTAATGAAAATACACACGTGTTACACGCGACCGGTATTCGAACCTCAATCTCCCAATCATTGTCAGGTCAGCCTATTTCAAGGAAGACCATTCGACCACTGAAGCGGCTTATAAATAATAATATTTTTTAACAAACCATATAATTAAAATGTGATACAAATAGATTTGCTTTCTTTTATTCATATGTGATTAAAATTATATTTCGATAGACATTATATGTTTATATGTGTGATATAACTAATACATATCACGCTATATTTTAATCTCTTAAAATTTATGAACTTTTTATTCATTTATTCTTACTGTTGCCATAAGTTTTTTTTAGGCTTTGAAGCACAGTTTTTTTTTTTTTTTACAAAAACTAATCCACTTTACGATGTAAAAGTAAGAGATCAATAAAGACTACTTAAATATTCATAACTTCACCATTCGCCCGTCCCTTTTCCCTGAACGGAAACAACACACTTTGAATATTATGTTGTATGTTTTTCTGGGCAGTGCGTCAGAGAAATAAATGTATTTTATTCAAATATAATTTGTAATGTGTACCACAATATAACATTGTGAAATTTTTAGTCTATTTTAATTACCAAGTTGTATTACATGCCTTTGGTGCTAATTAAATATTAATTATCGTGCAAAGAGTGTTTTTTTTTAAATTTTACCATGTCCTTACTACCAGTCATGGATATCAGAATTTGTATAACACCAATAGGTGGTAATGAGGAGGGTATAATTTAGAGTAAGTGTACCCACATTTGTGAAATTAGGGCAATAATATCCTTAGTAGTCCCGGCAGGATTTTAACCCTGACCTCATTGTCCCTGACAAACTGGATTATATGAGCCTAACGTGTAGGCTGCGTGTCCACCGATCGATGCGAGTCGAAATAATTAAATATATTATTATTTTGTTAAAACTATGTACACATATAATATCTCTGGAAGACATCATGTATAATGTATTCGCCTGGATAGAGGACGAGAAATACTGTGAAAAGTGGGTGATAATTCAGTGTACTTAAAGGGGATGCATACCCCTTTTATCCCTTTAGAGATTAGTGATAAATTAATTGTCCCACCATCCAAAATGTAATCCCAGCAGTAATGAAAGATTCTTTAAAATAAGATTCGGGTGCCATAACTTCAATTCAAATAGCAAACGACCTGTTCTTAAGCTCGGTCCACACGCAGCGTTTTTTATATTAGGTTATAACCGCGCAGGCGAAACTGTGTAAGAGCGTCGCAGTTCAGGCCTGTCCACACAGTGCAGCTTTCAACACAGTTTTTACCACTAAGTTACGTGGATCCCTTCATGGAGGAAGTGCTAGTCTTGTCAATGTCTGCAGTTTGTCTTGCAAAAAGAAGGCAAATTAAACGTCTCGAGTGCACGCGACGCTCAAAATGGTCTCGACATTTTCGCTACTGAAGAGACACAAATTAGGGATGTCCGTAAGAAACTCACGTGAATATTGACTAAGATCAGTATGTTTTTATGTTCTAAATAAATCAGCTTTTGTAAGCAAAATGTTACAAATTTAATGATCCATCCGTAAATATTTCTGACATGATTGGCGCCCATTTTTGTAATCACACATGTAATACCAACTTTGAAGAGTATGTAATGGCATGTAGTAACACAAACACTTTCTCTTGACCCCCTCGGAGGAAAAAGTATTGTGAATTGTGATCGTAAAAAAAAATCGAACTTGAGATTTTGATAAATGTCGACTTTTTTCGACTCCCTGAAACCAAAAAAGTTTTCTTTTTTGCGATGCCTTCTGTCTGTCTTGGTGTCAGTATTTCAGTCTAAAACAGCAACCATTTTACCGATAGGGCTAAAACTTGGTAACTAATATTTTCATAAGGTTCCCCTGAGTAGTTTTGGAATTATTTATCTATTTTGTACCTATACACTGTTTAAAATTGCAAACAAAGTGAAAATGACTTTGAGAGTATTATACATAAGCGGAAATTTCTAATTTTTATCATATCACCGCAACTATTTCAGATACTAGTTAGTAACTTTTCATTGAAAAGTTGTAATAAATTAAAAATATAAATATTTTATTTGAACTCTATTTTTATGAAACATATAGTATATAAGCTTTAAATAAACAAATATATATATATATATATAGTTTATTGAGGTCTTTGAAATGTGAAATTGATGGATGTACTCTTTGATTGACAGAGAGAGGTTCCTCTTTTCTCAATGTTTTTGTAACAGTGTATATTATTTCATGTTGTTTTTTTGTGTGAAGTGTCTCTACAACAATGTATATTATTTCGTTTATCAAATCTTACGAGTTTTTAGTAAATGTATCTATTTAAAGATAAACGAGATATAAAGTCTGTGTGGGTCACCGTTTCATTTATTTAACAAAATCTACGTCAAAATATTTTACCATAGTTTTTATAGACTAAATATTTTTCTTTTATAAAATAAATATGACTGTGTATGATACCGCCTTGAGTTCTTACGTTTAAGAACATCCAGACCAGACTCGATTCAGATCAAAATCAAATATTGTTTGATTCTCTATTCCCTGAACTTGTGACCACTCATGTTCCATGTGTGTTTCACATATATGGTGTGTTGTGTTTCAGGGTCCGAGTGGAATACTATGTCAACGAAAATACGTTCAAGGAGCGGCTGCAGCTGTATTTCATCAAGAACCAGAGATCTAGTGAGTACACCGTATGTATTACGTCACACACTGCTGCGTGTCAATATAATGCCTCATAGTTTAATGACGTGACATCTTCATTAGCTGTTGCATCAAAGTTTTGTAGAACTGTTTTTCGACTTGGTGTATTCATTTTTACCCTGTATTTTGTTTGTATGTGTAAACAAAGTCAGAAGCATTATCTACCATCTGAACTTAGTGCCATGACAAACAGTATTCCGTATAGTATGTTAGTTCTTGTCAACCACACATACTCTACCAACTGAGCTTAGTGCCATGGCAAACAGTATTCCCTATAGTATGTTAGTTCTTGTCAACCACACATACTCTACCGACTGAGCTTAGTGCCATGACAAACAGTATTCCCTATAGTATGTTAGTTCTTGTCAACCAAACATACTCTACCGACTGAGCGTAATGCCATGACAAACAGTACTCCCTATAGTATGACAGTTCTTGTCGACCCTAACATAATCTAGCCCTGATACGATCATTCTCTTTCGCGAGCTCCAAACAAAATCATTAATACATATTGACTGTTTCTACCTTCACAAACAAGGTGATTAATACATATCGACTCTTATAACTTCGCCCAACGGAAATATTATTTCAAAAATAAATACTTTTTAAATATTACTCGTTTCTATTTCTGTCTGCGGTCAGAGTAAATATTGCAATGTTAGTTGAATAAAACCTCACTAATAATTCAGTTTAATTTTTTCTGTTTTTTTTCCCCAGTTGATGCTGTCTAAGTCACATTAATTTAGTTGGTATAGTTTTTAAAATAAAGCAGGGTTAACACGAATATATCCGTTTAGAGGTGTTATTTTAGTAGAGTTATAGTTTAATGTTTATTGATTAACATTTGTTTTGATTATTATTGTTTGATATTGTTACGAGATAAGAATGGATGAATATTTTATTACATAACCATTAAATTCCAAAACAATTTTTAATGACCGTAGCCTGATAAAAACTGGTACATGGATATTATAATAATGGCAGAACTCCATCCAAAATAAAGCCAATTAAATTAGATAAATGCTTATGTTACATTTTAAATTCTAAGTAAGATATGGCCTAAGACTTTAATTATTATTATTATTATTATTAGCACCGCGTCTTACTACCCATTCGAATTATACGCACTTACACATATGTGTAATGGTAGGCTGATTGTGAGATGAAATGGAGGACCTAGAGCTTAACGTAAAATCCGAACCACGGTGGAGGCCTGGCATTCACCAAATTCACAAGTTGTGATTAATACACGTCTTGTCAGAGGTAGAAGGAAGGGTTTGGCAATCAGATAAATCTGTACCGGGACTGAGGATTGAACCCCGGATCCCCAACACAGAAGTCCGACACCTTACCCCTAGACCGCCAGGTCATCTCTAAGACTTTAATTCTTTTACTTTCTCATGTGGATAAAATATTGTATTTGTAATTTATTTTACCTCGATTTCAAAATTAATTCTAAATTGTATGCGCCTCTGAACTCATTAAAGAGAGTCCTACAATATAATGTTGGTCTCCATATCTGCCTTTTTGTTTGTTTTTCAGCACCGCGTCTTTCTACCCGTTCGGTGCTAACTTATACTAATGTGCTGGGGATTGAGAAGGTTGAATTTAGAGGAAGTGTATCCACATTTGGGTGAAGGGAAGGTATAAAACCATTTATGGAAAACCAGCCTTAGTGTACACGACCGAGATCAAATCCCTATCTCCCCATTTTCAGCAAACTAGTCTATTGCGAGAGTAGCGACTTAGACCATGTGGCCACCTAGGCGGGTTTTGTTTATCTGATCCCTCTGTCTGTATCTGGGGCTAAACCCTAACGGTTTAAGAGATTTTGTTAAAATTTAATATTAATATGTTATATGTTACCTCGAGGAGATGATACTTTGATTTTAGGTTTAAGATTAAGAGTAATTTACCAAATATGTTTTTTTTATTCCAAATATCTCAAAAATTGTCTAACGAATTAGTTTTAGTTAGATATCTAGGTTTTTTTTATATGATAAATTTTATTGTATACTTATATGGTTTTTGAAAATTTTAAATTGTTAAAAATGACCAGAAATTTAGTTTAAAATGGGCATTTTGGGATAGTTATACATTATAAATAACATTGCTTACCTAGTTTTTCGAAGGAAAATTAATGTAAGGGTAATTTACTGATAGCAGATTTTAGAAAGTTTGAAACTTAAATCTGAGTAAATATTTACGAACTTTCCATATGATTTATTTAACTTTATAACGGTTTTCTGGAAGAATACAAAACGGATGAAGTTTGAATGAAGTATTTTTGTGTGTACCAAATTTGGTTGAAATGTGTAAATAACGTTATTTGCGTTTGAAATAAAAACACACACTGGCTTCATAAGCAATCTAACAAAACAGAAAACGATTGAACGAGTGACATTTCTCAAAATTGTATATATATATATAGATCGTGCAAAGGAAATGGTTTTAATTATTAGGATTTTTTTTTAAAATTACATCCTCCAACCACTTTTGTGTGTGATGGGCATAAATAAGACATAATATATTCTATATAATGCCAGAGTGGCTTGGGAAAATTATGAAATAAATTAGTTTTGCTATTTTATTTCATACTTTTCATGGGAAATCAATAGAATAACCAGTCATTATATATTACCGAGAACCATAGCAAGCCTAACCTAACCTTACCTAACTACCCTATTCTAAAATAACCTAACCTGGACAACTTAAATCCTAGGAATTAGGTGAAGCTTCAAGAAAACTGTGCAAGACATACATATAACTGGATAAAAGAATTTATAACATTTTCCGGGACTTCACAAAGACAAAGAACTTGAAAATAAGTATGAAATACAACAACAAATCTCGTTTATTTCATACTTTGCCAAAACCACTCTGGCATTATATAGACAATAGAATATAGACTGCCGATCACAGGGAGATTGGGGTTCTAATTCTGGTCGATTGTATTGAGGGATTTTTTCTAAACGCTTTTTTACTCTCCATCCACGCAAATGTGAGTACACTCCCTATAAATTCAACCTTCCTCAGCCTTATCTCACTACCTTTATTAGTATATATACACGTAACCTGAAGAGGTAGTAAGACGTAATGCCTAAATAAAGTTTAATTGTTTTTAGAGGGTTTTTTCTAACTAATTTTAAATATTTTCCTACTATAATGACACAAGCTATTTTATTAAAGATCCTAATTTAGGGTAAGCATGTATTTATTACTACCGATTACTTTACTAGCTATTTATTTTTATCACCACGCCTTACTACCCATTCGGATCATACGCCTTACTTTAGTCTACTATTTAAAATTTAGAGGGCTAGATTTATATTTTGTTAAATTTATAGCTTTTAGCTTGCACTTTTCTTTCTTTCATAAATATTTTATTTATTTATAAATTTACATGTATTAAGTATTTCTGAACAAACATAGTTAAATAAATTAGCTTGCACTTTTAAATCACATAATTTTATCAGACACACTAATTACAAACTAGATTTATTAGACGACGCTACAAAGCAACATAAACCACCTCTGTGGTATATTGTTCAGAGTTCCTAGCTAAAGGTTCTGGGATCGATCCCTGGTGCTTTCATATTTTCTGTGAAGCTATGCGTCTAGAACGAGGTTAACTCTGCCTCGTGAGGACAATTATTGAGGAGCTACTTGAATCAAATACTAACGATTCCGGTCTAGAAAACCGAGATTAATGGCTGGAGGGTTCGCTGTGATGACCACATGATACCCTCTATCCGCAGATGTTGGCACTATCTTTGCCAACAAATGGCGGCCGCTCAGTCGGTATGGCTCATGGGCTGATACCATGGAGGTTTTTTTTTTAAATAATCAATCGACATATTTGTGAATGATTATGTGAATCAAACTTTAAAAAAACGATCGTCCAAAAAGGAGTAAGCCCACACTAGTTACAACAAAGCTATTACCCAACATGGCCAATGTTGGTCCACTTCACTACCCACTGAGCCACGGGGAACGGTCGTTAATTTTGAATCCCTTTGTTAGGCGCTGCATTCATCGAACTAGTGACGTGTTCTCCTCTAACCTCATCTCCTTTAACTCTTAGTTCACATTATCCCCGCATGTAGACTTAAATAAGTTGTGTGGTAGTGATATGGTGACTTAATGCGTTCTCCTGTTCACGTCTCCTTTAACTCTTTAGTTCGCATTATTTCCGCATGCAATATTAAAGTAATTGAGTGGCGCTGCCAACGGTGAGCTGGTGACTTGATGTATTATACTGTCTGTCTTCTTTAACTCTTTAGTTCGCATTATCTCCGCATGCAATGTCAACGTGGATAGGCTATAGTTCCCTGCTTGTTGCTCAGAACTGTCTCACAGATGTCTCTGTACATCCATAGCGTGACCGTCGTCCGGCAGACACGCAGAGCATTTCTTTTAGACACACGCTATTGCACTCCATTTATTACAGTCTGTATTATCCGACATGTTTTTGGAATGGGTCGAACCATTTCCTAGGGGAGGGGGGAATAGGTGTGCGTGTGTGCTAGGAATAGGTACTAAACTCAAGGAGGCCCCACATTTGTGGTCATGCAGTTTAAGGCGTCAATCTCTCTAAACTACGGGATTGTCTGAGATTAAAAGTGATTGAGGTTTAAATCTTGGGCGGATGCACTGGGTCCCCCATGTGGTTTCCCCATCATATCTCTACGCAAATTCTCATGCATTTCCTCTTGGTTTTTTTAAAGCCATTGCCACCTCTTTAGTTAGTTTCAAATTTGACTTCCAGGAGCATGTCTTGTATATAATGCAAATTTGATGGTCAACCAAAACCAACCTAACCTACTATTGGAAGGGATTGGAATTGAATAATTGCATCCCCTTAGCCCCCTTGAGAACCCCATCGCTCTCTACATCTCATAAAAAAACTACACGTAATATTTTTAAAAAATGACACCCAGAAACGGGAATCGAACCCAGGACCTTTGACTTAGTGGACCAATTATTTACCACTGATCCATCCAAGAATCGGCCTGCATTTAGAGTCACTCTTCACTCATGTTTTAAGGCAGAGGGTTCAATTCCTGTGTATAGACATAATTTACTTCGACTGTATCCGGTTTTAATTTAAAGATTTATCCTGGGGCGGTTGTATCCGTACACAGAAGTTAATTTCTATAATAAAATAATTTGGTCGCTGTCTGCGTGTTAGTGATCCCTTCCCCCTCTCAAAGTCAAGCACCTCTAGCTCACACCTAACTCTATGGCCTTCTGTATTTTAAAATTGTAGGGTTCAGTCTAAACGCACTTCACATCTATAATGCACAGTAGTATTTCTCTGGTTACGTGCTCTGTACCTTACTATCATTATTATTATTATTATTATTATTATTAGCACCGCGTCTTACTACCCGTTCGGGTTATACGCTCTTACGCTAATGTGTAATGGTAGGGTGATTGTGAGATGAAATGAAGGACCTACAGTTTAACGTGGAATCCGAACCACGGTGGAGGCCTGGCATTCCTCACATTCACAAGAGGTCTTGTCAGAGGTGAAGGAAGGGTTTGGTAATCAGATAAATCTTTGCCGGGACCGAGGATTGAACCCCGGTCGCCAGCATAGAAGTCTAACACCTTACCCCTAGACCATCAGGTCACCGCCTTACTATCCATCCAGGGTGTCTAGCTACTTAAACTAACGGGAGGAGGTTAGGAGAGTTAGACTCTAGATGATTTGTACCTAGATTTGCGTAGAGAGAGTATGGGAAACCACTTAAATATAGCTACATCGGTACACCCGGCCGGGATTCAAATCCCTACATCACAGTAACCATCAAGCTATACTTGATGATCATGGCGTTTAGTCCGTGGGTCCTACTATGCGGGTAATCATTGTCCTGCTAAATGAGATTATAGTCTTAGTCTGCATGACCACCGATGTGATACCTTCCTATAGTTCTACAAACATTATTAGAGACCTAGTCTGTGTGACCACCGTTGCAATTTATTTCTATTTTAACAAATTAGACTGCAGGTATAAACTCATTTAAAAAATTATATCAAAGAATGTAACTTTATTTTCAATAAGATATTTCCAAATCAGTTTTAGAGGTAGGTTCACTAGTTTAATTATTTGCTCACATGGATGGTTTTCCGATTTTATTATATCAGAATTATTTGTTTATTTCGATTTTTGTAAAAATACTCAACATGTTTGTATTAATTTGTCGGTGATATTTGCCCTAGTGTCGCTGTTGTTGAGCAAGAGCCCCTTTAGTGCCCCTGGAGCGTCAGTCGTCTTTCGCGACCTTCTTGTCGTAGGTCCCTTCCTCCTTGTACCCGGCCACGTACCCCGTGTCGTTGGCAACGTACTCCCGTCCTTCGATCCCTTTCCCCTTCCCCTCCTCGTCGAACCGCTCCTTGTGCATGCCTGTATACAAGGTGGTATCCGTCAGGCGGTCCACCGCCCCCACCTTCACCGCCTGGGTGGTTCCGGAGGTTCCAGGCGCACCACACCCCGTCAGTTTGGACATCAAATCCTGCGGAAAGAGAAGGGGGGCAATTTACTCAAGATATCTCAAGTTGTAAAATTCACTTACTCAAATTGTTATTGTCGCACTCACAGAAGTTCGCCATCTGTCCCTAGCTTGAGCTAGTTATATCTAGTCTAACTACACCCTATCCCTATCATGAACTAGTTATATCCAGTCCACCTCAATACACCCTATCCCAAACCTGAGCTAATTCTATCCAGTACACCTCATTATACACTATTTCTATCTTGAGATAGTTATATCCAGTCTACCTCAGTACACACTATTTCTATCTTGAGATAGTTATATCCAGTCCAACTTGTTACACACTATTTATATCTTAAGCTAGTTCTATCCAGTCCACCTCATTATACACTATCTCTATCTTGAGCTAGTTCTATCCAGTCTACCTCATTACACACTATCTCTATCATGAGCTAGTTATATCCAGTCTACCTCATTATACACTATTTCTATCTTGAGATAGTTATATCCAGTCCAACTTGTTACACACTATTTATATCTTAAGCTAGTTCTATCCAGTCCAACCTCATTATACACTATCTCTATATTGAGATAATTCTATCCAGTCCACCTCATTACACACTATATCTATATTGAGATAATTCTATCCAGTCCACCTCATTACACACTCTCTATATTGAGATAGTTATATCCAGTCCACCTAATTACACAGTATATCTATATTGAGATAGTTCTATCCAGTCCACCTAATTACACCCTATTTCTTTCAGGTGCATTGTAATGTTATCCTCACACCTGCGCTTAGGTCTTCTTAATTGTCTCTTCCCATTACTTATCAATACCCTGAACACGGTCTTAGAATCTTCCATTTGCGTTGCATGCCCAGCCTACAAGGATCTGCGAGATTTGATTCTCCTAACACTGTATTGTGATTATTCATCATTATGTAACCTCCTCCACTCCCCAGTATCGTCTTCCCTTTTTGGACCATATATCATCTTCCTATGCACCTTTTTTTCGAACACCCTAAATTTATTTACTTCTTGTAAGGTACGAGACCATGTTTTACAACTATAGAGAACAGCCGGTAAAATTATTATTTTCCATAGGCTTGGTTTAACATTTCTTGACATCAGGCGAGATGTTAACACCTTATTGTAAAGGTGGGGATGTAGGGAACGCGAGTTAAGGGCGCTATTTTTTGTAGTTTTTATAGCAAAACATTTTTTTTGGTCAATATAAACCAAATAATTCTCCAGGAGACAATAAGAGTTTAATTTTCTTCAGGTAGACCTAACGACCTCAACAGTTGTTGAATGTTGGTGAATCGTATCTTGAAATCTAAAAGACAACTTTTTCTCATCATTTAAAACGTTTCTCATCGAATGTTGCTATGCTGATGACAGATATTTAACAGCTGTTTATATTATCATGTGATGAAAATTAAACTATTATGTCACTATTGGATCCATGTTTGATTTTTCTAGCCAAAATAATACAAAATCACTAACTTTAACTGATGGTCGCGACACTCCCACCTCCATATTTCCATTCTATAAACAAATCTTTCCCTAAAACTCAACTATCTGACTCTTTGTTTCCTGAAAGATGTTATTATCTACCTCTGGGTTCAAATTCTTGCTCTTTGCCAAGTCCTCCACGAACTTGTGGTAGTCCTCCAAGCTGATGGTCCGAGACCTGAACTTGTTGAAAGCGATACCCGTATCGGTGGTAGTGAGTTTCTTGCCGTCGATCACCTTGGCTTGTTTCATCCATTTGTCGGACTGACTCAGGGTGATGGAGTGACCGTCCGACTTGGTGTCGCCGAACTTTGAAAAGGCGGCGAACGCGTTCTTGAAAGGATCCCCTCCTGAGGCCATGTTTTGTTTGGGGGGGAGGGGTTTGTGGTTGTATATTCAGTGCTTGTTCCTCATCGAGTTACGTTTGGATGTATTTATTACCTATTTAACGTGTCCAGGACAGCACAAAATGTTTAGATTTGGTTAATTAGTTTTTCAGTAAACGAAATTATTTACTTGTTTCCATAGCAACCTTTGAAAGCGTTGGTTTTATTGTCAACTTGGCTTGGAAAAAAAATCTATCAATAAGGTCTTGAGCATTATTTGGTCACATTTTATTTTGCCTCAGCCATTGCAGCTTCACTTTACAAACAAAACAAAACATATTTGAACACCTGCACGCGAGCTGTCAAATACTTTTATAGACTCGCTCGGCGATAGTACCCACAAACACACTGATCTGCCGAATGTCCTCGAACTTGTCCGGAAATAACCGATTACACAAATCTCACCTAGTAAATCGAAGAAAGTATTCTCTTGGGATAAATTATTTTAGCTTCGATATAATTCAGTTCGCCTAGGTTTGGAAAAAATTATTTTTTGTTTTTGTTTACGTGCTTTGATTCTATTCGTCTAATGGGGAGCGATCCTTAAAGTTTTGTGAAAAATGTGTGCAAGAAATTGTAGAATATCCTTAAGGGTTTACGGTGGCTCTTGGTGAAGCCCTTTATAGAAGATAGTTTTGAATACTTTACCGATCAATCCTTCTTTAAGTAATTTGAAGTGTTTTTCAAATACAATTGGGGCTGTATACTGTGCAATTTATTACGACTCCAATAAACTAAATTACTAGCTAATACTTTTTTTATAATACTTTGATTGGAAAAGTACCATTACATGCAATATTTGAACAATACTTGGCGTAATCAATATCGCAAGCCCTTTTGTTGCTTTTCTTTTGGTTCTAGAACTACGTTCTCGAAAGAAAAAAAAACGTACTTCAGATTATCCATTTGTAAATTAATTTTAATATGCTTATATTCTTATAGTAAACTAAAAAAAAACTCCATGTTGTGACTCCGAAAGAAAGCTATACTGACCAAGCGGCCACCGCCATCATTGATGAGAAACTAGGATGATACAAAAATAATGCGCTTGATTTATTTCTGTTTGTGGCCTGTACAGTGTTGCCATACTTAGGTACAATACAGTCATCGTATTTAACGGACAAACGGGGGAAATAGAGTCATTTGAGAGCTCCTCCTCCACTAGATTATGAATATTTTAAGTTAAAATTTAAAATGTATCACGTGAAGCTCTGAGAGAGCATTCTAAAGATGTGGCCTATGTTCAGTCTACAATTTAAGATCGGTATCACGACTTGGCAGTCAAAAAGTACGATTATATGTATTAAAAGTGTCGCTAAAATTCACAATAGGTAAAAATTAAATAAATAGTAATATTAATTTTCTTATTTTCGAACCTACTGATTATACCAGCATATGAGTTATCAACTAACTTAGATCTAGTACAAACACAATAGTCAATCCTCATCAGTGTGAAAGGGGAAACACAATGTACACCAATGATAAATCTTTGGCCATACTAGGGATTGAACCAGGGACCCTCATTTCGATAGGTGCACACACTATCTACAGAGCTAAGATATCTGAAAATAAATGAGCGCTTTAACAAACTATACCCCCCTACCCCAGTACCCCACCCCAAAGTTAGAAGTGCTACCATGATTACTTCCACTATGAGGTGACCTGGGGGTCTAAGGGTAAGGTGTTGGACTTCTGTGCTGGGGTCAGGAGTTCAATCCTCGGTCCTGGCACTGATTACCAAACCCTTCCTTCCCCTCTAACAAGACGTGTATTAATCACCACTTGTGAATGTGGGGAATTCCAGGCCTCCGCCGTGGTTCGTATCCCACGTTAAACTGTAGGTCCTCCATTTCATCTCACAATCACCCTACCCTTACACATTAGCGTAAGTGCATACAACCCGAATGGGTAGTAAGACGTGGTGCTAATAATAATACTTCCACTATGGCCCTATTTTATAAGTTGCACCATAGTGTAACAAAACAAGGTAAGTTTTACTTACAAGTTCAAGATACAGGGTGAAATTGGAAGTATAATGAAGTCAATCAGTGTGTCAGAATCTTATCGCGTGCAGTCACACAGTATCAGCGCCTCGCGCTTAGATTACGAGACTCGAACCAAGTGTTGTTACCATGACAACCAACAAGCAAACACCTCTGCGCTGGGACACAATGTCAACAACTCTGGGAAAGAAGGGTACAACTCTCTATTATTAATTCTTTGGGGGATTTCAGTAGAGATTTGAACCCCACATTTTTAGATACCCTACCGCAGGGTACCTGGCGTTTCAATGAATTGTTATTAATCATAAAATATATTTTGATGATATTAAATCTGATAAACAAACTAACGCAAATTTTAACGGATGGACATGGACTTTAATAAGCCTTTCTTTCTCCCTGTTACTTAACTTTTATAAGCCTTTCTTTCTCTCTGTCATTTTACTTTTATAATCTTTTCTTCCTCCCTCTTACGGTACTTTCATAGCCTATTTTTACTCCTCCGGACGGGACTTTATTAAGCCTTTCTTTCTCTTTAGGACGAGACCTTTATAAGCCTTTCTTTCTCCCTGTCACTGGAATTTTATTAGCCTTTTTTTTTCTCTTTGTCATGGGACTCTTTTATTTATTATTTTTTTGAAGACTGAATTCCTAAAAAATCCTATCTCACCAAGCTATAAATTTTACATAAAACTAGTTTGGTAACAGAATAGCATTTTGTATACATAAAGCTCATCTATATCAAAGATATTTTTATATAAATCGTAGTTCTATAAAATAAAACAAAAATAAATCAAAATGGAATGTACTTTCGTTTTTGCCAAGCAATAAATATTTCCTCAATCCCGCCCTTTCCTTATTCGTTCTCGCCCCTCAAGGTGAGGTGAGACAAAACCCAGAGAAGCTTGGATGGAGGTGATATAATACCTCCCTTCGTGAAAAAAAACCCACTAGATTAATCTTGTATTGATATAGACCTGCAGCTAGATATGTTGATATTTGAGACTGAGTTTCAGTTAATAATTATTCTAAAAGTATTTTTACTGCTCCACTTGTATTTATTATTTGCACAAAACAAAATAATACATTATAGTCTCGATTATCCGAGGTTAACGGGACTTAGGCTGCTTGTTATGACCAAAAACTCGGATAATACGGAACACTTCGTACTAACAACAACTCTTCCATTTATTTACTATCATCGTTAGTTAGAAAATTGGGATCCGACACCTTAGCTCAGTCGGTAACGTATCTATCAACTGAGCTAAGGGTTCTGTGTTTGATTCCTGGCATGGCCGAATAATTAATTATTGATGAAATTTGGGTTTACCCTTGCACATTGATAAATTAACGACTGGGGACTGGATGCTGTGTCTGTCGTAGTCTTAAGTTAGATTATAAGGGATATGGCGCTACTACAGCCCTAACCAGCCGGTAGTGGATAATATATGGCTTGAACAAAAAACTGACCCAGGCCACAAGCTGGAAACAGTAAATTAAATTAGAAACTTAAAACAAAAATACACTGCAATAAATTTGAATTCACTAAACTTTCACAACTTTAAAAAAAAGATATGGGCAGTTTGTTTGTAATGTTAGACATTGTCTGGATACAAATTTTAATCAATTTCTATTTCGAGAAAATATTGTTTTTTTTTCTCTTTTCCACTCAAGTAGCCCACCGTTAATTTTAGGGCTGGATGGGTAATTAAATTTTTTTTGGATAACCTATGTAAATCCTACACACCTGATCGGTAAGATGGTTTCGGTTCTACGCCGAGTAGACTTCCGCTCCCACCTAGCCGAATCGAACCGCTCCGAACCGAAGTGCGGAAGCCAGTACCACTCCCACCTAGTCGAATCGAATCAGTTACGAAGCGCGGTATTTGGACTCCTATATTCAAACGAAGAGGAATGGCTTAATGCTGTAAAATAGATCACTCCACAATGGATGGTTTAGTAGCATTGGCACTTTTGTTCGAAGAAGCCGAAAAATAAATGCAAGTAAACCTACCTGTAACTCTTTTCAAAATGTTTACTTATTTCCCCCCACGCATTCTCTCTCATATTTGTGTTTTTATAGTTTTTATCGCTATTATCATACAAAGCCCTAAATACTAACTAGAGCACCTTTTATTTTTACAAAAATACAAACACTGTTGTTCTAATAAACGTAACAATTTATTTTAAAATTTGTTGGCAAGCTTAAAATTGATAATTAAATAATAATCTTGTACAGTGAACTCCACGTACACTTGGTAAAGTTATATTTAATCTTTTATGTGTTTTAAATTTTAATATAAACACACTTTTAAATGAATAATCTGAGCTGCCATAAAATACTGCTTGTGTAAAATTTATGGGGAAATGTTTTCCATGGCGTTGCTCTCTTAAGTGCCACATCTACATATTCCCGTATGTGTCACGGAGATTTTGAGTACCGCGTGTGGGAAAAGAATTTGCATTTTATTCATTGAGTTAATAAAAAAATAATAAACTTGTTGACATAGGGTACTTTGTGTTTTGTTTTATATATTTTTGTGCTTGAAAATAAAATTTAAATTAATTGCAAAGTTTTTTTTTTT
>CABFOV010001277.1:82890-125882 GCA_902141375.1 Timema poppense
CTTTTTCATTCTAAAAGAAAGAATTGTAATTGTGAAAATTTTTTATCTCGAAATGATGAATCTTTACGTTTTATGTGAATCCGAATCCAATAAAGTGGATTTTACCATTCCTTCTGTCTGTCCCTGGCCAAAGATCTGAAGCACTTTAATGGATTTTGTTCAGTTTTGATATCCATATATTTAGACCTTAGGCCTCAAATTAAGCTAGATTAATTTTGAGTAATTTATTTAGTTCCAAATTTTTCGGAAATAGCTACATAGGGAGGATTTTACCTGACATATAACACTATATACTGTTGTATTTTGGGTAAAAATTCGTTAAGGGATAATTTATAGAAAAAATTCATTTTTGAAAATTCAAAATATTTCGAAAATTGGTCTACCAATTTTGTTTAAAATTTATTCTAGGTAATGTTTAGCATGACAAACAAAACTCTATTATTGTTTCTCTGGAGAAAATAACAAAACTGTATTCTCATTTTTTGGGGGGAAATTTTATAAGTGTGGTTTAATCATTTATTTTAATATTTTAATCTTTTTTGTAATGGCTTCAGTGATTTGGTGTAAAATAGGTACCTGTTAATTTTTTTACGTTATACATTTTTCATTGTCAATATAAATTAATTTAACAGTAGTTTATTGTTGACCAAATTTTGGAAAAAATTGATTTTCTTAAAGAACTTTATTGAATTTGTTCAAAACTGGTAGATCTATTTGGAGACTATTTTACATGATGATAAATAATGTTTGTTGGTTCTTTTCAAGGGTAGACTACTTATGATAATTTTTTATAAAATCTTCAATATTTTGAGATTGAGTTCAAAATGGGTATCTGGGAATTATTCTTTATGATAAATAATAATGATATATTTTTATTTTAACAAATTTAAATTACTTAAGGGTAGTATTCAAATAACTTTTTTACTTTCTCGCTATCTTACAGGTAAAGAAAGTATTGTAGTGTTGTGATCATTAAAAAAAATCGAAAATCGAACTCAAGATTTTGATGAATCTTGACGTTTCATGACCCCNCTCCCCCGAATCAAAAAAGTTGTTTTTGACTTTACATCCGTCTGTCTGTCTGTCTGTATGTCTGTACCTCCAACTAGAGCCTAAACTATGTTACCGATTGGGATAAACTTGGTATCTAGGGTTTTCATAGGGTTGCGCCGAGGGGTTTTTGGAATCGGATATCTAACCCTAAAATTAAGGGTAGTTTACTGAAAGTCAAAAAAAGAAAAAATCAATTTTCTCAAAATCGGCTCTAACGATTTTGATTAAATTTCATTTGTAAACGTTTATAAATATTCCAAACAAAATGGCTCCTCTCAATATTTCGGCAAAATGACTTTAAGGGCTCCTGTCTAATGCGTAAATTATCATTTTTTATAATATCTCCTAAACTATTTGAGATATGAAATTACTAATCGTGACAATTATGTAGGTCTCTTTATAAAACAAATATTTTATAAGAAGCATATTTTTATAAAACCAATGACTTTCAAGCTATACGTATGTATATATATTAAACTTTTCGGACACAAAGGTAAAAGTATCGAGACCGCAAAAGAAAATCTAACCTGAAATGTTGATGGATGTCGACGTCTCAAGACCTCCCCAAACCATAAAAAGTGGTCTTTGCAATGATGCATGTCTGTGTGTCTGTTTAAACTTAAAATTAAGAGTAGTTTAAGAAAGGATGAAAAGAGAAAAAAATTGAGTTTCTCAAAATCAAATCTAACGATTTTGATTAAAATTCGTATCTAGGTGTTGATTAAAATTCTAAATAAACTGGCTACTTTCATTTTCCCATGAAAATGACTTTTAGGGTACTTTACAGAAGTGGAAATTTCCGTATCTCCGCAACTATTTGAGATACTAAATAACTTATCAATGCCAAATTGTAGTACTATTAAAAATTTTAAAAAATGTATATGAAATATATTTTTATAAATCCAACAGTTTCTGAGATATTGGCAAATATATTAATACTAGTTTGTGAGCTTAAGTTTTAACGCAATAATTCTCCAATGCCATAGAGTAATTAAATATAAGTTTCTCAAAAATGTTATATTGTTTTTCCCTAAACCTTTTAGGAGAAAGTGTTGTACAACAATGATCTATCTCTATTTTAGACTCAATAGTCAATATTTAAAAATTGTATTGGTCAAAATTTATAAATAATGAATTTAATGGCAATGCGATGGCATGAAGATTTGCAACACCTAATAAAATGTCGAAAGTTTTAACCGGAAGTTGAAATTTAACATGAAGTGTTGACCCTTGTAGAACACTTATTGATCTTTTTTATCGGTCCAAGCATACAAATGAGGACATTAATTCTTCAAAAATAAAACTATAAAATATAAAACCGGGACTAAGAAAAAATGTTGGCATATGTATAGTGCAATTTATGCTTGGGTTTGCTAGTGTATATTATTTCGTTTCACATATATGACGAGCTTTGAGTAAATATCTCAATTTTCAAACAATAGAGCGAGAAAGTCCGTGCGGAGTTCCGTACCATTTATTTTAATTCCCTAAGCCTTAATACACTTTATGAGAAAGTTTATACGAGTTTGTCGTTTCATTTATTTTCCTGGTTGTTGACACTAAGTGAACACTGTACAGTCGTTAGGTTGAAATAAGTTGTTTTGGGGCTGACAACTGAAACAATAAAGTTGTCTGCTTCTGTACTTGTAAAATGTCTAGCTTATGGCGATCATGCAATACTAGTTCCGCTTATAAAGAGCCCACCTCGCCGCCAATTAACCGGAATCTTAGATATACGATCACGCAGCAGGCGCGTAGCCAGGGAGGGGGAATATCGGGATGTATCCCCCCCCCCCCAAAATTCCCCCATCAATAACCATTTCAGGGGAAAAAAGTAAAATGTATAAAATATATTTAAATATGCCACAGGAGAAAAAGCATAAAATGTTTAATTTATATTTTATGTAAAATCAAAATTCAAGCGTTTATATCTACTTGCCGAAATTTGATTTCAAATCCCCCCCCCCCTCCGAAAAAAAATTCTGGATACGCCCTAAGCTCTAACCAGAAGTTGTATCAAAGTGCGATTTTCTGAATCTTTCATTTGACAACAACGAAATTGTGACAAATTAAATATTATTGTTTTTATTTTAAAATAATGTTTTTTATACAATTTCATGGTTTTTTTAAAAAAAACTCTATGGCGTCAGCTCGCAAACAAACCACACAGACCAAGCTGCCACTGTATGTTGTCGAATATAGTGGAAACTTACATAGATAGAAGATGTCATGTGGTCAATACAACGAACCCTCCGGCATTTAATCTCAGTTTTATAGAACGGAGCCACCACTTTTTCATTCTATTAACTCCTCATTTGTCTTCACATGTTTGAGTTCACCCCCCTACTCCCCACCCCCGCGAACAAAAAAAAATATTAGTAATAATTGAAATTTTCCTTGTGTACCTCTTAAGTCAAATCGTTTTTTTAGGACTTAACAAACCGTTATTGTTTATAAATGATTTGTTTGAACCGGGGCTTTACTGGCTGAGCCAATAAAGCTTGTAGCTCACGTGTTTTGTCAATGATAGTGCCGGCTCATCTCGTCAAATAGACCTTGTACTTACACTCCACCTGTATCTGACACCGGTCTGGGGTCGAACAAAGTACCTGAGGTGTGGGAGACATGCGGTGAATTGTTCTGTCAGCGACAGATGAGAGGAAATGAGGGATGAGGAGAGACTGAGGGTGACAATGACTAGTCCTAGGTATGTAGTATGATGGAAATGGGATCATAACGTAGAGTATGTACGGCCCGTCGAGGGCAGATAGTTGAGAACATAGCCTAGATATTGGTCTTGAGAGACCGTCTCACTCCACGGATAACACCTAGATTAGGTCAATAATACAGCTCAAACCAGACGTCACTTCGTGGTGCGGTTTCCTGGATTATTCTATAAGAAAAAGTTAAATTGAGATAACTGAAACTGTTTTACCATATTTAAAAATAAAAACACCAATTGCCTCTTATGATCTAGTGGCCAGCGCTCCTGGCTACAGATCCAGAGGTCGATTCCCGGCGCTTCCAGATTGTCTATGAAACAGTGTTTGAAACGGGGTCATCTAAGCCTCGTGAGGACAAACGAGAAGCTATTTGAATAAATAAATAGTGGTTTCGGTCTAGAAAAACGAGATTAATGGCTGGGGGCTCATTGTGTTGATCATATGAAACCCTATATAATTGTAATTTGGCAATATCTTTGCCAACTGACGGTGACCACGAGGTCTGTATGGTTCTATTGTGGGCTAATTCCATGGAGTCTTAGAGCTATGTTTCTAACCGTTTAATTTGAACTTAAAACTGTGAAATTTCACATGAAACGTCTTTAAAAATTAGCTAATCTCATATTTTCGAGATTTTTTTTGTTATTAAACTCTAAATGTAAGGTTTTCAATCCCATTGAGATATGTTGATATACTTTCAACTCCATTTGTATTTAAACCGTATTTTTAAATAACTAACCACTTGTTAAATAACGCGAGATTTCTGAACGTGTGCCACGCGTCATGGCGTTTCTCTGACGGCCCCTATAAATCGCAATATTTAGCTTGTAATCAGACTTCAAATACCCGTTTGAACGTAGGCTAACACCGTCACTGCTAGTTCTAATTATTATTTTATCACCACGTATTATTACCCGTTTGGTCTATACGCCCGTGTACTAATTACTCCAATTAATTAATTAGGGATTAGTAAGGTTGAATTTAGAGGACGTGTATCCTTATTTACGTGAAATAAGAGGGAATAACCAATTATGAAAAATCTTCAGTACACCCGACTGGGATCGAACCCTGATCTCAGTCTTCGACAGTCTAGTTTACTGTGTGAGTAGTGCCTAAGACCATACGGCCACCAAAGTGGGTAGTTCTAATATTCTATATTCAAGACATTATTTTAGTCAATAGCGCATTTGTCTATGGGGTATAGAGTCCTCGAAATCGATTCTCAGCCCCGCTGAAATATGTGTCATAGATTGTGGCCATGAGTGTACAGCCCGGACTGGTAGTAAGACGTGGTGCTAAATTTTAAAAAAGTGGCCTGCTCTTTTAAATTTTAGATTGATGGCTTTAGGACTCGGGTTGTGTGAATTTGTTAGTCGTGTGCTTATGTAATAAGTTGATTAAAAATATGCACGTAAAATACCACTGATAAACTAATTTTATATAAAAATACAAATATTATAAACTATATTTATATTGGTTTTCCAGTTTATTGGCACAAACTAGGAACTAATGGAGGCTGAGGTAGAATTTATATTGAGCTCCAAATCAGTTTTACATCACCTGATTTCGAACCACATCTGAATTAAGACCCTTTGAATCAACCAGGATTCAAACCAAGCCGTCTTCAAATAAAATTAGACAAACTCACGGAGGTACCGAATAAACTTGTTGATATTAAATGGGATCATAACCCCACTCACCCCTTTTCCCCTCCTTACACTCTTTATGTCGCTCAATGGGGAATTCCCACGCGATTTGCCGACCGATACACATGAATAATCGATACCAACCGCGACCGGAACAGAATTGTTGTCATAGCGAGATCCCCGAATAACCCGATACTACACGATCTTGGCAGGGGAAGGAGGTATGAAGGCAGGGGTGGACTGGTAGGTTCTAAGAGGCCCGGGACTACGCATATAACATATATTCCGGCCCCGGACTACTCGGCAAACATAGGCCAGCATTGACAGATATGAGCAATGACCATAGTGCGAGACGGTCACTTGTGGGTATTTCCCAATACTTGTATATATATGTGCTAAATAACGAGTCGCTTGTCGTCCGCTGTCGGTTTTCTGTCACAAGTCAAAGACGACCAAAAGCTGGCCCAGTGACTGGTCCAAGCACTTGGTGTAGTTACCACATTCCTCAGGGAACACAGGACATCATCTCCAAGCAACGATCAGCATATTGTATGGCTTGACGTGCCTAGCTCAAATTTCTTTATTTTTATTTTTTCGGTTATTTCGTGTTTTCTGTTTGTACCAGACGCTTACATTTGTTGTTTTTAGCAGGTATTTGTGTTTTACCACCAGCCAAGGGGTAGATGAATTAAATATATATATAGTTTATGAATAACCAAACCATGGTCCATTATTGATCAACAATGTCGGTTGACTTTGCATTACTGTTCCAAATCATCAGGCCATTCTGTCACTTGTTACATTGAATTACTAGTCTCTGGACGGTAGGTTGATACATATGAGCGTATCGCCTCGTTTGGGATCAGTTGCATTGCGTTCGGTGATGGAGTTGAACCATAATTATAGTCGCCATATGATGAATCTGATAAATCTGGTGTTTCCATTTCTTGTTCATCCGTCAAAACTTGTTGTAGGCTTATTCTGGTAGCAAGTTTCCTCTTTTTAGGGATATCACCAAGATGTGACAGCAAACTCACGAGGAAATAATAATCTTGATCCTTCTCGACTTCTCCAGGTGTATTTCTACTCATATGCATTTTTTCCAACTGATCAATCTTCCTCTTCTCCAGGGAAATAACCTGATTTATAGATTCTGATTTTACATTTTTTCGTTTAATTTGGATTTTAGGTTTTTTGAAGGGCATTTAACCTGTGCTAGGTTGCTGGTCTTTCTGAGTGGCACTTACAACGACTTCTGCTTCTTGTGTTTCACCAGTAGTGATGCTTACCTCAAGATCATGAGCAATAATATTGTCATTTACCATCCCATTGTCCTCTACTTCTTCTTCTTCATTCTCATCTGTGACGTCAGCTGGCTCAGAGGCTTTGATTGACACGAGAGTGACATTGGTCTTCATTCTTCTTGAAGAAAATACATCAACAAGGAACAAAAGCTGGTTGTAATTCTTCCATGATACGAGTTGGGTATCATCAAGGGCTCCACTATCTGTAGGTGTTTTTGAAAATTTTCCGTGCTCTCTGAGAAAGATATCCCTCAAGTTTTGCCTTTGACAACTTTATCTGATTTTTTTTAATGCTCTTAGAATATATACTTTTCACTTTATTTGCACTCTATTAACGTTCTTTTCACCGATTCCTGTCTACAGGAATAACATTCAGAGTTCTTGCATTTAAATATCGGATTGCACACGATGCTATCGCCAGGATAATATATTAGACCTTTGATGCCATTTGGGAGTGTTTCGTCGAGGAGCATATGCCTTTTCACAAAGTAAAATTACTTGAAAAAAGTGTAAAGGATTATGAGAAGTTATGGAACTTTACGAAATGTGTTGCTTCTATCGACATCAAGCATGTTCGCATCAAATGTCTTAAATTATCTGGTTTGAAGCATTTCAATTATAAAGGCTACTTTTCTGTGATCCGTCAAGGATTGGTTGATGCAACATATAAATTTTTAAGTGTGAATGTTGGAACCTATGGGTTTTTTTTCCGAATATAATCTGTGCCAACACACAGAGACGGGCTCTTTCCCTTTCCCTCAATCAAGGCAGATACCCGAGACCATTATTACGCTTTATTACGTCATACTTGTAGATCAAGGATATCCTCTAAAAGAGTATTTAATACGTCCTTATACGGCAGATAACGAAGCAGTTTGTCGTGAGATTAAAGTATATAGCTATCGGCACAGTAAAGCCAGACGAACGGTAGAATGTGCATTGTAGAAAATAATATCTACAGCAGAAGATGTAATAAGATCTACAATCAGAGGAGAGAAACGCTACAGTAGGGCAGGGCGAGAAGCCTACAACATTCATGAACGATTAAAAATCTATTTTAATGGAGAAGGAGTGGTTTATTTCCAATATATTGAAATAGATACCTTTGTTGAATAAAATCAATGAGATATCACTATTTTTTGTGAAGATTATGTCTAAGAATAGGTTTATTTAAGAAAGTACCTATCTGATTTGTGTATTACTGTTTATCGTTTAATAAAACATTGCTATTTGGTTAAAAATAATAATCCTGGATTTGAAGAACATATTCGATAGTTTTTATAATCATGTTGAAAAGTTTATATCCCAAGTATTACCTTTATGCCAATTTTCAAGGTTCTTTGTTGACTGTTTCAAGTAACCCTTCCAAACCTTTCCCCACCCCATCTCCAATTTTGGGTAACCATGCTGAAAAGTTGAGATTTCGTATTTTATCCTTTGTCTATATCCCAATTACTACCTCTATGTTAATATTCAACGTTCTAATTTGACAATAAGTACTCTATAGATTGTGATGATCACTGATTGAGTGGATCTGTCAGTGAGTCAGTGATTGAGTCAATCAGTGAGTCAGTCAGTCAGTGAATGAGTAATTGATTGAATCAGTCAGTAAGTCAGTGATTGAGTGATTGAGTGAATCAGTCAGTGATTGAGTGAGTCAGTCAGTGAATATAATGATTGAGTCAATCAGTCAGTTATTGTGTAAATCATTCAGTGAGTCAGTGATTGAGTAAATCATTCAGTGAGTCAGTGATTGAGTCAATCAATCAGTGAGTCAGTGATTGAGTCGATCAGTCAGTGAATCAGTGATTGAGTGAATCAGTCAGTGATTGAGTGAGTCAGTCAGATGATTGAGTGAGTCAGTCAGTGAATCAGTGATTGAGTGAATCAGTCAGTGAATCAGTCAGTGAATCAGTGATTGAGTCAGTCAGTCGGTGAATCAGTAAGTGAGTCAGTCAACCAGTCAGTCACTCAGATAACTTGGCACCTTGACACATCCATTAATAAACTTACTTGTAATGTTCAGCTCATCCGCTATTTCGAGCCATAGTTCCCTGTCGTGGTAGATCTTGGTGGTTATATCCCACGATGGTTTTTGGTCATAAACTAAAGAAATTAATTCGCCAGTAGCGACCATGTTATTAATATCACCTTAATATAAAAAATATTAATTATTAAACTAAACAAAAATAAAATAAAGTGAGTTAATATAATCAAACAGAAAAAGAGAACGATGAAATTATATCGTACGCTATATCACACACTGCCATACACAGTAAAAAAAAAAATCAATTTGGTTTTGACCGTCAGTCTTTCTTTCACCCGTTTGTTTGTTTTACCGTTATCGGCAGTGTACTTCAGTGTGTAAAATCGGGTAAACATGGATGCACTGTGACCGTAGCTTTAGACAGTTTTTCCACTGAAGCGGGTATTATTAAATTTAATCCGGAGGCCATCTCTGCTACATTATCGATGACTACGTCACTATTATGTCCAATTTTAAAACATCAATTTCTTCTTTTTACTGACATGAGCAAAAATACGTCTAAATTGTTATATAATAATGAGGGGTATATTTTTGAAATATATAATTTTGTAAAATGATCCTTCACCAACTACGTGTGCAGATTAAAAAGCTAGTAACAGTCAGTCTTCGCTAAGCAAATTCGTTTACGTTTGGCTTAAGAAATAATTTATAAACCCCGCCAATAAACAACAAAATGAAAGTTTTTAAATTTAATGTAATCCTATAACTTCGCATAGTATGTACTCTGGGCAACCTCAGACTTATTTACTGGAAATTTTGGCTAAAATTTAATAATAAAAATATATCATATAGAAACAAATAAATGTATTTATTTTGGTTTGTTGCGGTGACTCAAATCAGACCAACCCGCCGGGTATATCTCCTTGTGTCCCAGTCCATCCCTGATTGGTTGCGATACTAGGGGAGGTGGGTTAGAGTGGACATCTTATCAACCTCATCACGTGTTCTGTCCCATGTGTCCCCGTGAATCGCCACGTGATCAAATGGAGATCACTTGCGATGCACACATCTTGGAGAGTCTGGTTATGTATGTGTTGAGTATTACAACCTTAACATGTAAGAAGCAGCAATAACTTATTATGTAGCACTGGATTACAAAATATTTGAAAGTTGTTTTTTAATGTTTATCTGAACATTATGAAATGTGTTATCGGTGTATAGGGAAATCACTCTATATTTTTTCTATTTGAGGTATTTAACGTGCACTTTTTGAACCGACTGCTTATATCAGTACACGATAGTTTCTATGAGCTAGAGTGAAAGGACCTACCAATTTTGCCGGGCAAGGTATTTTCATAAACCTTTCAGGGTTCTTTTACATTCGACAATCGAAATAGGACCGGCGGCTTTACCTCCCCTCAACAGGAAGTTGCATTACAGGTTTTTATCGCTCAAGAAAAATCCGTCAACCCAGGCTGGGTTTGGACCCACGGTCATCGGGTCCTGAGGCCAGCACCCAAGACCACTGAGGTCTACGACTAATAGATATGTTTAGTTTAGTCTTCAACACACAGTAAGCTCAATAGTTGTGAAAAATGTATTTTGGTCACGGCGATATTTAACCAGAAACTCTTTAACTGTAGATAAAAAGTCTGAATTCCGCGATGCTCATAATCAGGGCCTGGATTTTGATGACATGTCATATTTTGTAGGTCATTTTTTGCTCATTTATTGTCATTATGAAATTTTAGTTCATATTTTCTTAGTTTTCGTTCTTTTAGAATCTTTTTAGGCATTTAGAAGAATTTTTAAGTCATTTATAGGCATATAAGACAGTGTGAGTCATTTTAAGGCATTTATGTTGAATAAATATATATTTTTAATACTATCGATGTTTTATAAATGCAAAAATGTTTCCAATATTCATTTGTCGGAATGAGAAGATAATGTAGGCAATGTACTTTGTGTCTTCTTTGCATGTATGGTTGTAAAATACACATTCTTGGTGAGAGACTGCAACTAGACTGGAGAGAGTTGCATTGAGATGGGGTAGCTATTACTTCTGAAGCAGGAAAACTATTATATCTAGAGGAATGCAAGAGTTTAATTGTTAAAGACTTTATTGCATGGATAATTTTTAGTTTACATACTAAAATAATTTGTTTTATTTAATTGTATGAATTACGATTTTTTGTTCATATTTTAAGGTTATTTTTTGAAAATTTGAATTCATGGCTTAGAATTTTTATGTCACCGAATTCCGGGCTGCTCTTGGCAAATATTCACGTGCATATAATCAAACTAAAGTATCTCCTGAAGCAATATTTTAATTGTTTTGGCCAAAAAGGTTGTGTGGTGGGCTTTTTTCTTATAAAAACTGAGAACATGCTGACTACGTTCCCTTCTACTACCCCCACCTTTAAGTTAACTCTGTTCCTTTCCCTTATCTTAAAAGATTGTTGTGGCAAATCTCATTAAACGTGTTGGGGGTCACGTGGCCGTGTAAATCAATGTGACGTCACTGGCGAGTGGAACTCCATCCTGTTCGGAGGCCGGGAGAGAGCTCCCGAACATAACTCAGAGTTATGACCTCTTGAACGTGCACAAGGCAGTAGTAAATATAATCACGAGGGGGTGGGGGAGAGGTTCGAAGAAACGTTCTAACACTTTCACAGAGGAGGTAGAGAGATTTCTTGATAGGAAGCTTCTTATAGCTTTCTGAGGACTTAAAGTTGTTCCAGACATGCTCAGTTTCTCGCACAGATTAAAATTAACTATCTGGCCCTTTGACGCATCATGAATTATACAATAACAGTTTTCAACGTTAACCTTTAGATTTTAGGGAAGTAAACCGTAATGTTCCATTAATTTATTTTTTATCACCACGTCTTACTACCTGTTCAGGCTATACGCGTATATGCTAGCTACTCTGATGGAGTAGGAATCATTTTAGAGGTAATCTACCCGAATTTACCTGGAAGGAAAGTGGGAAAACATTGAGAGAAAAACTTAGTAGACCCGACCGGGACTCAAACCCTGATCTCCCCAACTTCGGCAATCCATTCCAACATGAGGGTTACGCCTTAGACCATTCAGTCTTTGAAGTAGGTCATTAAATATTTATTTATTTACTATAGCTTGAGATATAGCAGGTGGAGGGGGGAAGGGACTGACATAGTCTACACGCGTCGTTCAGTCTCCGACAAGATTTCATCGCTAGAGGAACTGTAGTACCGGGGTATGCTTCCCAGGGTCTGGGGCTAAAGCCCTAACCGATAGAATAAAGGTCTTCCCGAAACAACGCACAATATCCCAGGGATTCGAACCAAAATCAAGACCCCCCGCCCCCCAAATGGGCACAGTTCCTCCGAAACCAACGTTCAAATACCTTTAAGGAATTCAAACAAAGTCAAATGGAGTATAGATAAAAGATCAAATTGGATAAAAAATAAAATAACAATATTGGGTAAAAAGATAACACCATTGACAAGGGAAGAGGGCTAGAAATATTCTTATGACGTCATCTAGAATCAATAACCTCAGAGAGGGGAGAGGGTTGAAAGCACCTGCGGGGTTACAATACTGTATCTCTCTATGGTGTTATCAGAGATTCAACATTTCACAATTGATATATTTTTTGGCCATGCCAGGAATCGAATCTGGAACCCTTATCTCAGTAGGCAAACACGCTACCGACTGAGCTAAGCTTTCGGACATAATTATTATATATGATGGAGTTTTAATAAATTAAGAACAAAAAAAAGTATAAAATTAACCAACACATTTTGATATAGTATTCAAATTTCTGTTACTTTAGCTGAAACATGTATTATTAATGTAATTTGGGCTTCCCATTTCACAGTTACTGATGAACTAACAGCCAGGAGGTTGGGTGTTGTGTTTGTTCTAAATGTAAAAGGTCGGTTTATAAAAGTCATGTTCTCATATAATCGGTCAGTTTAGAAATTGCAAGCTAAATATCCCTTTCTCTATTAAATTCAATGCTACATGGCACCCTCCTCTGGTAGTAGCTAAGTGAACAGGAAGTGGGCGGGCTTCAGTGGTGCCAACTTATTACTGAAGTGTGAAAATTTCTCTGGCGGATTAAAATTGTCTCCGTTGGAAATGGAAATGCAGATGGAAAATTCAATTAGAATAAGGAGATATATATATATATATATACTATCTAGATTAAGTTAAATCCCAATTGAGTTAAATCCCAAATATAAAATATCCCAGTTTGAATATTATTGAAATGGAATATTTTTAAGCACATCCTAGTTGTTTGAGCTTTCATTTCTATTTATTTTTTATATATATTAAAATCTGTGTGGTTAGCCCTTCGGAAATTGTTGTCAAAATGAATATCTTCGCGTTTTAATAATATAGATTTAACTTTTATATCACACCCTATGATTAAAACAATATTTAATGAACCGAATAAAAACAAGTATTCAAACCTACAACAGCAACTGAATTTAAAATAATGCCATGGTGACCACGAATTACAAGGCGTCAGACTTGCAAAATACTGAATTTTCGGAGGATACGTTGTTGAGGTCCAAAACTCGACCGAGAATTATTAAAACGTGACATGTCAGTGTTTTTTCTACCTTCTTTCCACTCAATTAAGGGGGCATTTCTTCTTTACTACCTTTCTTGGATATACCTCTTGGTATTAAGCTTTTAATTTTTATTTTATTTGAGATATTTAACACGTTTTTTCTCAACTGACTGAATATATCATTACACTACTTATAAACTAACTTAAATAAAAAAAAATAACACCCAGTAGCCTGGGCAGTAATTTATCGCCATGAAAGAGAGAAACCCACATTTTCCAATGATTAACTTTTTGGCCGTGCTAGGAATTGAACCCAGGATCCTTATCTTAGTATATAGACACCCTACCGATTAAGCTAAGCCATTGGACAAACTGTTAAAAATATTAGGTGATAAATATACTAATTAATATAAATAAATGTATAATATAAACCTACAACCTCTTGTTAGGAAAACGTGTGTTAGTTTTTTTTTAATTTAATTTATATTCAATTATTATAATTTCAAACTCTGAATGAAGGTTTTTTAAAATACTCTATTCTATCGCAGTCTTAGTAAAATACACAAATTTTAATTAAAACTAATTTATAAACATCATTGTACCATCATTCAAATATGAAACAGATGTTAAATATGTATCGAACTGCGCATCTAGCAGTTCAAATGGTTTGCTTGGAACGTATGCTGTAAATAATTAACCACTTTGTTTGTATTTAAATTCATTTACATTGATGTAGATATATATATATAATAATTTTTTTTCAAATAATGAAAGAATGAAAGAATGAAATATTTATTCTGTGTTCCAAAGTGTTTTCTTTCATCACAATACAAGCATTAATATCTTAAAAAATAGCTAGGGATGGGCGTAACTTCAAAAAGTCGAAATAGAAGTTAAAGGTCCATATATGGGGACGTGGTTAGAATATCAGCCGGGTGTACTAAAGCTTTTTATTTTTATTTTTTAATAGGTTTTCCACCATCCCTTAAAGCCAAAGTACTACTAGCTTCTTTATTCCTACCCCGCTGGTGTAGTTAAAAGTGGATTTCTCTGGGGGTTAGTAAGTAGTGGCGCAGAAAAATAAACCCAAGAAGTTATTTAGAATAGAGTTAAAAGAAAAAAATATATATATACAATTGTAAGTAAAAGTGTTAAGCTGTAAAGTTTACTAAATTTAAATGTAGTACTTAGAAATATATTTGTTTTACAAATTTTCATGTAACATTATTTAACGTACAAATAAATAACTATATGGACAAAGAAAGGGTGGAGGGGAGAGAGCCATAAAGAACTTATGAAGAAGGAAAGATGCTGGAGAATATGACATTCCAGCAGACCTTCTGAAGGAAGTGGGAAACAACGGATTAATGACTCTGACAAAATCTATAAGTAGGATCTACGAAACAGGAAAATGGCCCAAGGATTTTCTAGACGTACACATTGTGGCTTTAAAGAAGAAGAAACAACAAGAAATGCTGTGAGCACAGGATCATCAGCCTCGTCTCTCTTGTGGAGAAGATTGGGGCAAGAATACTCAACAGACGACTGGAACAGAAAATGGAAAGTGTGATGAAAGAAGACCAATTTGGATCCAGAAAGGGAAAAGTAAGCAGAGATGACCTCGGGATGCAGAGAATAATTTCATAGAGAGTGTTGGAAGGAAAAGAAGAGGTCTACATCGGTTTCATTGCCTGCCAAAAGGCTTTAGATAGAGTGGAGTGGAAGAAACTAATGGGAGGAAAAGGGTTTGTTGTGGAATTTAACAATGTAGTCAAAACAAAACATCCTAATGAGCTTTATAAAATATTAAAGCTCTTTTCCCACCCCTCTGAAACCCCCCTCTTGCATCTTTTCCCTCCATCACATGCGGAGGTAAAATATCAACGTTTCATTTCATATAATAGTTTTATAATATTATACTTTGTATACTTTCTTAAATCAAGAGAAATTATTGTACTGCGATCATGAACATTTCTGAGCTTTCGCTTATGATTTATCTTTACACTTTCTGTGTGTCTGAACCCAAAAATGTTTATTCTACAATTCTGTGTGTCCCCATGTCTATCTGTCAATCACTGGCCAAAGATATTAAATGGTTTGATGGATTATATTAGAACTTTATATCTAGATGCTATAAGAAGATCAATACCTCGGGATTTCTTTTTTTAATTTGGCCCAAGCCCTTGAACTAAGGGTAGTTTACTGACGAGTAATATTTTTAATTCCACATTTTTCCGTAAATTGATTTAACGATTTTATTTAAATTATATTTTATATAGGGGGTATCCTACCTCCCAAAAAACAATGTATATTTGGTTTTTGGGTTTAAAAATTGTTTAATGGTGGTTTAATAATGAATGATTTATATAAAATTTTAATAAATAGCTCCAACGATATCGATAAAAACTGGTTACGGGAAACTACTTTCTATGTGTAGAGTCGACAGTTAATATTGTCGTAGTTCTATTTGAAAGTGTTTAGATGCCTAGTTTTACAAAGGTGAGCAAGAAATTCTCATGTACTCGTAGTCCATGAGCCCAAGTCGGAATGCGCTTGTGTGGTGAGAGCTTTGTGTGGTTTTTAGGAACGAGCACACGTCTCATTCTTATTCTTGTTGCAGTCTTGTTATAGCTTGTTACAGTTATGTTATATTCTAGTCGGGACTCGGGATGTATTCTTGTTACAGTATTTTTGAGAAACGTATTGAAAGTTAAATAAGGAACAGCTTCAGGCTGGATTACAGGTTACACATGTTGGTAAAATTGTGTTAACGGCTTCGGGCTACCACTCATGTAGAAACTGAAGGGTATAAGAGGCCAGAGAAACGGACGATGGACCTATAGGACGAGACAAAGATTTGCTCGTAGTTCTTGTACAACTTGTAAATATCATTTTATACTTCCTATTAGTTTTTTTTAATAAAATTCCAAAGAAAATAACACATTGCCTTAAACCATCTTTTTATAACGTGATCCCCATCAACCCCTATCCTGGGTATAGGGAGGGCAGGTATCACTAAATAAAAATGGGCAGTGACACATGCTCAATACTAATAATATATTTAATCAGTTAAAGGTTTGTTTATTTACGACAAATTATAGGAAATTTGAAATTCTCAATGCATTGTCTTGGTACATCTTGGCGCATCCGCAAAGAACAACGGGTGAGATTATATTTTTGTGCATTCTCAATTTAATATTTCAAATCAGAAGATAAGACGACAACAACTTACAAACTAAATAATAGCAAGCATTACCTGCAATAATTCTGTTTTTTTACCTCCTTTTGGATTTCATTTCTGCCTTCTAGCACAATTCTTAAATATTAAATTGGTCAACTTCTACCAAACGATCTTTGATCGTTGTCTTTGATCTATATAAATCTTTATCATGTCATACTTTTGGTAATTTTTTTCAAAACCAATACCTTTTCCTAATTTTTTTTCAAATTGTATATAGTAAAGCACTGGTAGTGCAAAATTTCGGATAATCGAAACACTATTTATGAAAATCGGGGGGCTAAAACAAACTAAGTCAAATTAAATATATTGTATTAGTTATCAAATATAAAATTAAGAGGGGCGTGAAGGGAATGCGTGTTAAGGGCAGTTTGCTGTTTTTATAGAAACCCATTTCTTTGGCCCAAACAAATAAAACATTGCTCCAGTATAAATATAGGGTTCAATTTTCTCCACATGCAGGGTGATATCAACAGTTGAAATTCTGTCATGAGCATAGCGACATTAGAGGAGAAACTTTTTAAATGAAGGGAAATGTTGTCTTTGAATTCTAAGACACTCTAGACAAAGATTCAACAACTTTTGAAGTCACCACGTGAAGAAAATTAAACTCTATGTTTGTACTAGATAATTAGTTGATTTGTTTTGACCAAAAAGAGTTTTACTTTAAAAACTGCAGAAATACTCCCCCTTAACTCACGCTTCCAACATTCCCACCTTAAAATAGAATTGTAAGAAACTAGTAATAATAAATTACTATTATTTACATGTTGTAGTAAATACAAAGTGTTTTCCTGTAACTAAAAATAATTACAGCACTTAGAAAAGATATTATCTGTTGTAAATGTTAAACTATAATACATGTTACGTTTTACACATGAGTTAAATTAATCCAAATTTTATAAAACTTATTCAACTGTAATTTAAAACTTGCAAAAATGTTCAGTTTCTCCGCAGAGCCTTCTTCCGCTTATTTCAAATTCTCGCTAATCCAAACAAGCTTAAGTCCCAATTAGTTCAGATTTACGAGGTTCTACTGTTGTATAAATATCCTTAATAAGGATTTATTCATTGTGTAACTTTCTCCATCCTGCTGTTTGTTAGACCCAAATACAGGACTGCGATCATGTGTTTGTTTGGATGACCTGGTGGTCTAGGGGTAAGGTATCGAACTTCTATGCTGGGGTCCGGGGTTCAATCCTCGGTCCGGGCACAGATTTATCTGATTACCAAACCCTTCCTTCACCTCTGACAAAGACATCTTGTGAATGTGGGGAATGCCAGACCTCCACCGTGGTTCGGATTTTACTTTAGGCTCTAGGGCCTCCATTTCATCTCACAATCAGCCTACCATTACACACAAGTGTAAGTGCGTATAATTCGAATGGGTAGTAAGACGCGGTGCTAATAATAATAATGTGTTTGTTTGTTTGTTCAGGTCTTCGGATCCGCATCGCCAACCTGGTGTTCAAGCTGCTCACGTGCCTGCTGTACATCGGGAGGGTCTGTTCAGACAATGACCCCATCAAGGCAGCATGGTCAGTTAATAATATCACCTGCAACTAATGTTAATTATTTCACAAACTTGTAATACAACTCATGTTACTAACGTCTGATATTGTACATTTACCCTTGGTTCACTCTGAAAGGTAGAAATCATCCTCATAATGTTCCACAATGATGTAGCTTGTAGTATAGGTCCATAGTGTAATAAATCAAGGTAAGTCTGTTACCATTCAGGGTAAACAGAGTGTAAAGTAAATTCCGAATAGCTATACACACTTAAACAATACTAACCAATGGTATGGCTAGTTATCTATCTCCAATTATTAATTTGTGTTTACCTTTATTGGTTTGATTAGTTTTTTTTAGTAGACTATTAATTTTGTTAACTACGTATTTTATGTTGTGTTTAAAAATGAGGTGGCCCAATGGCTAGATAATTTATTATTATTTAAATTATTTTATTGTGTGTAATCATAGGAGTGAGGGGAACTTCTATTGCTTGACTATGGGGCTTACGTTCAGTCGCACAAACTATTTCTTATGACGTTGACAGAGTAAGAAGAGCTAGTTTAATCTGCACCTGTGAATTGTTCTCATCGCTCAGTTGAACGCCCATTGATTGGCCGACCTCTTGGTATAGTTGTCAGCGTTCCTGAATACTAATCTATAAGTCCCAGGTTATATTCCTGGGGGTACCAGAGGTATTTCTCCTGACGGAGAATTGTTCCTATGCCATGGTCTGGTTATTTAGGTTTAAGTTAAGTTTGAGGTTTCCACTGGCGCCACAGAATCATCATCATTATCACATCATCTGATCGGGATAAAGTAACCACACCTACATGATGGTCCAACATCAGAAGACGGTTGCATATCCACCACTGCCAGTAAAATACCAGGAATATCTAGATGGGGACCTGGTGGTCTAGGGGTAAGGTGTCGGGCTTCTGTTCTGGGGTCAGGGGTTCAATCCTCGGTCCCGGCACAGATTTATCTGATCACCAAACCCTTCCTTCACCTCTGACAAGACGTGTATTAATCACAGCTTGTGAATGTGGGGAGTGCCAGGCCTCCACCGTGGTTCGGATTCCACGTTAAACTGTAGGTCCTCCATTTCGTCTCACAATCACCCTACCATTACACATTAACGTAAGTGCGTACAACCCGAACGGGTAGTAAGACGTGGTGCTAATAATAATATCTAGGCGACAAATTCCGTTGGCATACACTAGCAAAAAAAGAAAAAAATCTCAATGATCAGGTATCAACGAACATTCTAGGTATGTATAGCTGAGCTTAGTGTAATGATTGGTCAAATAGGGATAACGTGTGTGAGGACATATCACAGGTACAGGTGTAACAAGCTCCGATTACCCTGGCTACTATCCGCGACACGACACTGGTAATATAATATATACACTACGTTTACCCTAAAAGGTTGCAGTCTCACCTGGACCCTATCTTATAAGCAACACTACAGTGGCACCAAGAAAGATAAGCCTACTAGCTCTCAGGCAAACAAATTGTAAGATATATTAATGAGAGAACTAAGAAGTAAGATTTTATCGTTTATTCCCAACCTTCAAGATTCGCAAAGAGATATCTATATAAAGAGGTCCTTTTTTATCCACAGAAAGTACTCGACTTTCACGGTTAATCCGTTCCGTTCGCAAAACTTGAAAACTACGTGAGTCGATTTGTGAGTAGATACAATGTTGTTTTTTACACATACGTTTGGTTCAAAGTATAATTAAATGCAAACAGGTTCTGCATATGAAGAAGTAACTTTGGTAAAACGACTTACGCTCAAGGTAGTGATAAACTTGGCGATGACACTATAAGCTGAGAGTCAGCCTACTAGGAACGTCAGATATTAAATGGCGCTCGATAGATTTCGTTGCTAGTCTTAAGTCAAAGTAGAGCAAACACGTATCTACGAATCCGCGTATCTTGATTCCATGCAAATCGAGGATTTAATTGTACTATCGAAAAGCTATGTTCGTTTAAATAAAAGTTAGGAGTTATCTGATACTAATGTGAGTGTTTCCCCCTCAGCTACGATTGTCCGCAAAGCAACAAGAGCGAGTTCTACGAAGCAAGTACCCTGACAGAGGAGGAGTTCCAGGAGACCCCGATCATCAACTGGGACGCCATCTTGTGGGTGAACAGGCCACTAATACTGTGGATTATACAGGTCATCCTGGCGGTCATCAGTCTCATAGAGGCTCTACTGCTCGCTTACCTGGGATACAAGGTAACTATAATAACATTCCGTGGTATAGTATCACCAGGCAGCCATCTTGTGGGTACAGAGGTCCCTAATACTGGTGCATAGGTCCCTCATCATACAGGTCATCCTAGGGAACATCAGTCTCATAGAAGCTCTGCCACTCTCCTACCTGGGATACAAGGTAACTATAATACCATTCTATAGTATAGTATCACCAGGCAGCCATCTTGTGGGTACAGAGCTCCCTAATACTGGTACATAGGTCCCTCATCATACAGGTCATCCTAGGGAACATCAGTCTCATAGATGCTCTGCCACTCTCCTACCTGGGATACAAGGTAACTATAATACCATTCTATAGTATAGTATCACCTGGTAGCCATCTTGTGGGTACAGAGGTCCCTCATACTGTGGATCATGCACGTGTACAAATGGTGTAGAGGAGGAAGATCCGTAGACATAGGGGCCTATGCATAAGGTACAAGCTTATCCACGTCCCAATCCCCTCAGCTCCGACCTGTTACAAAAATAAACTGGTTGACTCGATGAATATTCAGCTAACTTTGTGAAAAGACTTGGGGTCGATCCATCACGACAATAGCTTCCTCAACATTAATATGTATACCCCGGTAGTAAAGTGGTGACACTTCCATCGTGGTATCAGCTGGCATGGGGAGTCTCTACGACCGCAGCCCCCTTCCCCCCCTCCCCCACCCTACCCTCATGCAGTGTGTCTGGTTCGTATTCTGGATAGATATTTATTTTATTTGTTTCTACTTAATTCGTACGTTTTAACACAAGGACAAGGGGGGAAATAAATGAGGAGAGTGGTTTTAGTCGAAGTGCAGCCGTATTAGAGTGTATAGAGGATAGTAAAACTCCAGTGATACATCACATGTGGGAAAATGACACCAGATAAGGTGAGGGTCAAACTCTTGACTTCACAGTCACAGGTCCAATGATATAGTTACGTCTTGGACAATATGCTAACAACCGTTGAGAGGAAAGGTTACGGTTAGGTCCTCGTACCTAATAATGATCATTGGAATAGGAGGGAACTTAACTTTATGGCCATCCTGTATATGTTATCGCCACGTCTTATTAGCCACTCGGGCTGTACACATATGTACTAGTTATGCTAATGTGTTGGGGATGAACAAGGCTAAATTTAAAGGAAGTAAACCCGCATTTGTGTGGAAGGGGAGGGAAAATTATTTAGTAAAAAAAAACACGCTCAGTTTTCCCGACCGGGATTCGAACTCTAATTTCACCGTCATCAGGAGCTCAGAATATTATGAGAGTGACACCTTCCAGGCGTGTTAAACTTGTGGCCCAGTCCATGATTATGTACGGCCCGCGGGCCTTGTTATGAACCAACACACATTATAGCCTGATTTTTATTTTTATTGAGGTTGTATGAATACACCATTCGGTTATATTATATTTTGTCACATTTCATTGAGTCAAATTCAATACCTTGGAGTCTATTTTTCTGCTTTTTGTTTTTCAAGAATATTTTATATGAATTGTACAAATTTCAGGGGGAAAAAATAAAGTGTTAATTCTTTTTTTTGTGTCTTAATTTTTCTTTTTGTAATAAAAAGGTACTACGTTAAAAGTTTTTTTCTTAAAATAGGGAAAATATTCAATTTGTTCATTGTTTTAAATCTTCAATATGTCCGTCTCGTTAAACGAGAAATTAGTTTCTCAGACATTCATCTTTAACGCAATATTTAATTCTACGATGCGTTATTTCATAATATGACTCGCGCCCAAATAAAGACAAAAGATTCCAACAGGGCTCTTTTTCCTTAACAACATTATAGTTTTAGTCTTATTAATCGAAAAAAATATTACACTAGCTCATTTTAAACGACTTTTTAATCATATTTGCGAAGCTATGAGAGTAGGCTTGATGAAAAAGGGCTCTAACAACCATAATCTTTTTTGATAGGATCATAACAGCAAATTTTAAGATATTTGAGAGATAGCAGTGTTTTTTCCTCTTTACCTTGAGATAAGAATCTCTGAAGATTTCCCCTCTCTTTCTTATTGAAATGACAAATGGCGGTTACAGGTGAGATTCGAAATGGAGTATAAGCTTGGACAAAATAAGGAAGAAGTTTCAGTAAAGACATAGACCATTATAGCTTAAGCCACGGGGCTTGACAGTGATGATACTTTCTCACAGACCGAGGCAGCCGCCTTAAGATCAAATGAGTTTTAAACGTTTGACCTAGACCGTGCGAATACCGAAGCAGGTTACGAATCTCTTATGCTAAACAAGACTCTAAAACTTGAGTTATATATTATGACCACACTACAAGGATTAATACCGAAGCTATAGAAATCGATAACCCCATCGGACGAGACATGAAATATTCGAAATTGATGTCGTTCCGTTCTCGAGATCAATGAAGACGTTTTGAGTGGTGAAAGGCCCGTTCAATTCAGATGTTCCTTTGAATGACGTCACTTCAAACACGTTCACTTGGTCTTGATGAAATTAAGATCGTTTCTGTGGTCCGGATAGACCTCTGCCAACAGGTTCATTATGACGTAACTTGATGGAGTCAGGAGCTTGAATGCGGGAACTTTGTGAGGTTCCCCTTTATATCCGTGAGCCGCAGTACACGAGCTGCGATTGCCATAGTTATCCTACCACAAGCCTAGACAAGGTCCTGTTATTGAAAATAAATTAGTGTAGGGATAATTAATTGAATTATATAAGAAGAACCTTTTCTGAAAGCTAGAAAAGGAACTACACTACAATTCTCATTGGAAGAGTCTTAGCTGACAGTTAGTAAAGGAACTACAGACTAATTCTCATTGAAGCTAAAAAAAAAGTGACCTGGTATACTTTCACCTATTCATACATCAAGTAATGTTATCTGCAGATGTCACTTTTGATATTATCATTACCTATAAAATAACAAAATAAAACTAATAGTATAATGATATGTGTTAATGATGTCTGCAAAAAAAGTATGTTTTCTAAAAAGTTATTTATATGAAGCTTGGACTGTACATGTATACGCGTTTTAGACTGTATAGGCTTTCGTTTAATTTTTACATATCTTGTACACATAAAATATAAATATTCGATAAAAATAATGTTGAACACCCCATTTGTTACTGTTTTTGATATGAAACTATGATTTACACTAAACCTATTTATTTATAATAATTATAATAATATACACAAAACGCCATATTACTGTTGAAATATTTTTGTGTAGAATATTACACTTGACAAAAAAATATGAAGAATTTTAAGTTTAGATACAATTAAAATAAAAATTTGAGGAAAAAATACTTTTGACCCAAAAATGTTATCACAATTGAATTCCAATTTTACTAAACAAATGTATAGCTTAACCAAAAGAATCTATTTTTTGGTCAATCAAATGACAAAAACCACTTCAAAAAAATATTGTATTTTTTAAATTCTTCTTCTTACATAATAAGTAAATATAATATCTTGGACGTAAAATCACCTAAAAATGCGATACACAAATGTTTAAAGATTATTTTGAACAATAAAACTGTCATAAGGAACCCCAATCAAACGAAATGGGTTTCCATAATTCACTCAGAACACTAAAGATCAACGTAGTGACTTTAGTGTTCTAAAGTGTGACTGAAGCCCTTCATTCACGGAAAATATAGAAACTACTTTTGCTTGACTTAAGGCCCTCCCTGCATGAATCGAGCTGTGTTTTATTCTGATACTAGTCAAAGAGGCAGTTTCATAGTCATATTTAGCACGCCTAAAAGTGCAGCGCTACACTAAATACAAGACAACACCTAGTGAAGCCAGAATGGAATGGGCCAGTTTCATGTGCGAAATTGGTCCATTCCATTATAGTTTAGGTAGGTGTGGCCCTGTATTTATCACAGCGCCACATTTGAGGCGTACTCAATCCGTCTATGAAACTGGCTATAAGAGAATAAAAACTTTTTGAGTCAATTCGTTGCGATTCGTGACCTGCATAGTGTGTTTACCTAGACTCCTTTCGCCTTGAAAGCTAGCAGTCTTACCTTGACGTATCACATGTTGACCCTATCTCATAAGTTGCGCCATTAAGGAACCATGCAAGGTAAACTTGTTACCTTTCAGGGTAAATAAAGGTTATATACAGGCAAGCCAGTGGAGGAAGTTTGTTTGATATCAAGCTGAAGTTAAATCATGTCAAAATTGTATCGAATTGTATATTGAAAGTATACAGTTTAATATTAGTTGAAAATAAATTTAAGCAGTTAAGCTCATTTTATTGACGCATATCGGCAATAATGTATTGAGTGATATACTGCACCCAGGCCGGGTTCTTGATCCAGTGGCTAGCATTCATGATTACTAACCTAGAAGTCCCGGGTTCGATTCCCGGTGTTATCACAGGTATTATTTTTTCGCCGAAGAGGAACTGTTCCTATGATCGCCATGGTCTGGTTGATTAGGCTTAAGTTAGGTTAAGGACTTCTACTTGTATCAGATCATCATTACCATCAACACGTAATATCATCTGGACGAATTAATTGCACCTACAACCCATTTGGGGGGCCACATAGTCTAAGGCACTACTCTCGTAATATACTAGACTGCCTAGGAGGGGGAGTTTGAACCCGTTCATGTGTATTGAGCGTGGCTTTCCTTAAATGATTTTCCACCCTCCCTCCACGATAATACGGATACACTTCCTCTAAATGCAACTTTCCTAATATCCAACACATTCGTGTAATTAATATATAGGCGTATAGACCTACATACAATTTAAGCCTATTCATCAATTGGGCATATGTGTTGAATAGTGATCGCCATAATAGAAAGAGAATACTTATCAGCATTCTATTTATCAATTTATATTATACAAACGTCTACTATCGAAATAATTTTATATAAAAATATTATAACTCATATTTACCAAATTAACATAAAATTTAACTTGTCATTTCTAAAAAAAAATCAATCTTATTTATCAATATACTCTCATTCATAAAAAGGGGGCGGCGGTGTTTACCGCCATTTTTAGGGTTCCTGCCTAAATGATTAGTAATTCAATCTTTAATTTCACACAATCAAACAGTTTTATTAACCATCTAAATAATAATATGATACCATCCATGTTGGTGAATACTTGTTTTTATATTTCATTTTAAAACTAGAAAGTTCAATTTACTTGAAGCCATAAATAGAAAATGCTATGGATCACAATTCACGTGATTACATCGATATGTTTTTTACGAGAAAAGTGTTCTCATTTATTATCTACAAATATAATATTACCGGTTGTGTATAGGATCTCTATCGTAGCTATCCAATCTTTCTCCTCCAATAATCTGTTTGATATCCTATATTACAAGAGTTCCTTTAGTCGAGGTTTCCGTAACCTGAACTAACGCTAAGAATATCGGTGATGAGAATGACGCAATCTAGGGGGTCAAACTCTCGATATTCCGGTGTTTCCCAAACTTTTTATAACCGCGGCCCATTTTATACAACGACAAACTTTCGCTATAGTAGAATTTTGGTAGGAAGAAGCTTTTAAAAAATACCAAAATATATTTTTTTCATTCAATATTGCTAACATTTTATTATATTATTAGTATTTTTTGAAAGCAATTTCACATCCACTACTGGTTTGTTAGGCCTATCGTAGTTTCTCCAGAGGCCCCGTCAGCCGTCGCATGTCAAGGTCCTTGCAAGGGCTTCACGGCTACCGGAGCGGTCACGGGGCACTGTACTTCACCCCCACAGGTACTCTTCTATTTTGTGTCGTTGCCGGTCCCCCTGGTCATGGAGGAGGGGTTGTAATTTTGGGAAGATGGTACGGCCATGTGAGAGGAACGGAGAAGGAAAGGATGCCCAGGAGGATGTTGGATATGGAGGTGGGGGGTAGGGGGTAGAGAGGAAGACCAAGGGACAGCTGGATGAAGGGAGTAAAGAGGAGTGTGGAGGAGAGAGGAGAGGACTGGGTCAAGGTGGAGGGAGAGAGGTGGTGGGAGGAAAAGAGACGGTGGGGAGGCTTATGTTCCAAACGGACCCAGCCACGCCACTGGCTGGAAGATCTTCATGATGATGATCATTAGTATTATGTATATGTATTTATAATATCAAGAAGTGGCAGCTGTTGATCACATGACTTGACGTATGAATACGTGGAGGTAGATACAGTCACTTTTATAGTTGTTAGATAAGGTATTTTTTTTGTGAAATTAGACTGTATCTTTAATAGATATGATTAGGAAGAGGAGAGGGGGGGGGGTTTCTCTTCCATTTTTTAAATTATTTTTTAATGTCAGCTAACTACAAAGTGCTTCGTCTCACATATCATACAAGTAAAATTTAGATCAATGATCGGGAAAGTAAATGCGATGCACCGCACCATTTATTTTCATGCAAATTGTAATAAAACTAGCATTTTCCCACGGCTTCGCTCATATCTTTGAAACTAAGCATTAATTATAAATCCTCTTTATTCCCTATTCTGTGGGAATTTAGGAAAATCCTAAAAAAAGAGTTATTAGTGATTATAATTATCTAATTACATGCCAAATTTGAAGTCTCTAATAATTATAGTTACGGAAATAAGGCAACTATAAATCGAAAATGTAAATCCTCTTTATTCCCTAGCCCTTGGGAATTACAAAAAAATCCGGCCTTAATCCTTGTCTACATAATAAAGGGGACCTCTATGCAAGATTTCAGCTTTCTATGTCCAAGGGTTTGGGCTGGGCGTTAATGAGTCAGTCAGTGCGTCAGGACTTTATACATATATATATATATATATATATATATAGAAAGAGAGAGAGAGATTGAGATTGAGATTGAGATTGTGATTGAGATATTTACAATCTAATGATGTGTCTATGAATAAGCTTTTTCCATTTATTTGAGGTATTTTAAGTCCATTCTCTGAACTGACTGATAATTTATAAGACGTGTGCTGATACAAACTTAAATATTGAACAAACACAACATCCAGACCCCAACTTATCACTGTGAAAGTGGAAACTCATATTTCACCAATGATACGTTTTTCTGCCATGCCAGGAATCTAGCCCAGTAACCTTAAATCAGTTGACAGACACGCTAACGACCGAGTTAAGTTGTTGAGACTTATAAACTGTTATTAATACTGAAATGAATGTCAAAGAGATTTAATTTAAACTTTAAAAAAAAAAGATTCGCAGTTGGTAGGAATCGAACCTACGCTCCCATAGGGAATCTGATTTCGAGTCAGACGCCTTAACCACTCGGCCACGACTGCAATTGTATTAATATTAATCAGTTTTAATGAGGGTTGATAGAGATTTGTAATGATTCGAAGACAATATTTTACGTTTAGTGGCTCAATAAACTGCCCTGAAACTTCATGTGTTAAAAAAAGTAATTATAACTGTACATTACAATAATTTTATGATGAAGATTTTTTTCCCATCGGTTTGAAGCAAAGCCGGGTACTTCTGCTATTCTTATTATAGCTAAGCAAGTAAGTAAATGTATTTTAAACTCGCATAAGGTCTCGGGGTAACCACGCAATGGATTGCATGGCTAGCCCGTACAACGCTTTTCCTATCTTCAAACAGGCAGAAAAAAAAACTCTTCACTATACTTCTTTCAACCCAGTTTTTAATTAATTTAAAAAAAAATCAAATTCAAATTTTAAAACTTCGGCTTCAGGGTGCACATGTTTGTGTACTGGGGCTTCTAATTTTAAAATGTCAGCCCTATGCATTTGGTAGATATCGTGCAATGCTTGTGACACACAGACTAACTCTTCATTTTATTTTTAAAATATGAAATTCCCAAGTTGGTTAAGTATTAATGTAGTTTGTGTAGGTAAGGAAACTAAACTACCCGTAATAATTTCCTCGGGTGTCTGTAGCTATATCTTCATTTTCTTATGCGTGATTAGAATCACATTTTAGGAAAAACAAATATATTTGTTGTTTTCAGCAATGATAATATTTTAATATATTATTTTTGTTATTTTATAAGTTGGTATTGATAATCTCTAACAAAAGTGACAGCTGAAATTCACATGGCTTGACATAAAAACACGTGAAAGTAGTTTTATTTTCTTCTTTTTTTCTAGCCGGGATCTAAGTCCACTCGTGGGGCAGAGCGTTTTTAAAGCTCATCAAAGGTTGTTTTTTTTTAAACAATAACCTAATAATTATAAATAATAATGTTTTATAGTTCTATGTATGGAAATTGCCAATATCAAATGAAGCTAAACTATATTAAATTTAGTTTACCCTCCAGTCATTTGTAGTATGATGGATAATCGATTGAAGCCTGCATTGTGGAACACATATAGGCCTACAGGATGTCCAGATAATCAACGTCCAAACCGCATATATAGTTTTTTCTTAAACCAAAAGTAATACAAGATTCATATACATTTACATCCTGCCAAGTTTTCCGGATGTAAGTGTATATGAATTTTATATTACTTTTGGTTCAAACAAACTATATGTGCGGTTTGGACGTTGAGTTTCCGAACATTCTGTATATAGAATATTTATACGTCAGAATTGTAGATAAGTGATACCTAGCAGAAGGTTGACTGGGAGTATTATTAGAAGAGCTAGATAAAACTTGTTATCGATAATATGGTATTACTGAGCACATAATAGTTATTTCCGAATAGGTTGACATTAGTGTCTTTCAGTCAATGTTAGCAATAAATAACCTTCTTCTAGCTGTCATTTTCCTACCGTAGATGCGTTTTCTAGGCCAATCAAAACAACGAGCATATCGCAGTTAAAAGTGAGGTGGGAGGGAACGTATATTAAAGGTTGTTCAAGTGAAATTTATATCATTTTCAACATTTTATTTGTTTGTTGGGAAACCATTTGAATGGTACATGGGATGAAAGGGGGAAAGTCACGTAGACACATTTAACAGGACAACAACTTTTAATCCTCGGTCCCGGCACAGATTTACCTGATTACCCAACCCTTCCTTCACCTCTGACAAGACGTGTATTAATCTAAACTTGTGAATGTGTGGAGTGCCAGGCCTCCACCGTGGTTCGGATCCCACGTTAAGCTGTAGGTCCTCCATTTCATTTCACAATCACCCTAACATTACACATTAGCGTGAAAATAACCCGAACGGGTAGTAAGACGCGGTGCTAATAATAATAATAATAATAATAATAATAATTAGCGTAAGTGCGTATAACCCGAACGGGTAGTAAAGACGCGGTGATAATAATAATAACTTTTAAACCCTCCTCGGTGGCCGCGTGGTCTAACGCGCTACTCTCGTTGAGCTAGGCTTCTTAAGACGGGGAGATAGGGGTTCGATTCCAGCCGTCGGGTGTATTGAGGGTGGTTTTTATATGGTTTTCCACTTTCCCTCCACGCAAATTTGGGTGCATTTCCTCTAAATTAACCCTTTCTAATTTCTAATCTATTTTGCTAATTAGTATATAGGCGTATAACCCGAACGTTAAGTAAGACGTGGTTCTATATTAAAAAAAATTAATCTCAAACCCCATAAAAAAACGACAGTTCATTTTTTCTTAATTTAATTTAAATATGATAAAGACAGCTTTTAATCCTAATCTAAAATTGCATTATGAAGATATTAAGATTGTTTAACCTCTAACAGATGGCAGAAATAACTCAATTTGAGTTAAAATTGGTCCTCCTTTTTCCCCTGTACCCTTTTATTTGTAATATTTGAACTAACAATTGTTTTCCTAAAGTAAGCCTAGTTGGGCACATTATCTGGTATCGTAATGGCTGTATAAATAATACCACAATGTTTATTTAAAGTTTCAATTATTTAAATTTCAATAAACATATTTAGGTTGTTCTTTTAGATAAAAATGAAAATATAATGAAGGTCCATAGCAAAATATATTTTACAATAAAAAATCGTGAGACAAAAAAAAATACTAACCATTTCCCAGCAAATAAAAAACAATCTTATTACAATTTCGTAAGCAACTTATTCAACAAATAATTGATATCTTTCTGCAACATGTATAAAATAATTGTTTTAAATTCCTTGTAGTTTATATATTATTTTTGTTAATCCAAACCATCCATCTCCCCAACCCCTTGTCATATTTAGTGCGGATTACATAAGTTTTACTGTACTTAAAATTTAAATAATATATTGGCAAAAAATAAAAGGTAGCTACATTTGACTAAAATTGTAATATCTTTGGTGCGAGACATAATGACTTAATTATAACTGTACTCATAGTTTCGTGCCCCTCATCACACACCCAATCTCTCTTGATAGCTGCTATACAAGGGTGTATATTAGTTTATACAGCTACGTAATTACTATTTCCGTGGGCACATAGGGTCTTGTTGTTTTGATCACATTGTGTGTTTGACCGTTAGATGAAACAGATTTCAAGGTTGATGGTCAATGGTTCACATACTCTCGTGCTTTAACTCTAATTTGGTTATACAACCTACCGTACGAATACCTGATGGATGCCCTGTCCTTCCCCCCTCCTCCCGTCTATTATAATGAACTGACAACGTGTGATCTGTTTCGTTACTTGGTGTGTGCCCTTTCTATAGTCGGATCGGTATTATGTTAAACTTATTTGACAGTCTACCCTCGTGTATCCATACGCCAAGCATACGCTGATAAGAATTTCGTCGTACGGTGCCAATTTTAACAGATGTAAGGTAATTTTAATGAACCTTTGTCACTTTTGGTTAAACTAAATTTTTTAATAATCTTATAGGTTTTTTCATAAAAAATAATCGACTATAATTCAAAGCTATTTTATTAAGACCAGGATTCCAATAGTGTTACATTTTATCTTTTTGCCATAACATCTTAATACTGGTCATCTTTTGAATGTGGGGAATGCCAGACCTCCACCGTGGTTCGGATTCCACGTTAAACTATAGGTCCTCCATTTAATCTCACAATCACCCTACCATTACACATTAGACGTAAGTGTATATAGCCCGAACGGGTAGTAAGACGCAGTGATAGTAATAATTAATACTGGTCCAGGTCACACATATATGTGGTAGTTACGCTAATGTGTTAGAGATGAGTATGGTTGAATTTATAGGAATTTTATCCGTGTTGGCGTGGAGGGAGATTGGAAAAACCACTCTCAGTACACCCTACCAGAATTTGAACCCCTCTCTTTCACGTCACTAACAGTTCTAGTATATTGCTTTAGTGACGCCTTAGACCATGCAGCCATTTAAGACGGCCTGACCCCTGTTGATGATAATATTATCAACAACAATAAACCACTTATCAAACATTTCGTGTACAATCCGTTTACTCTGAGAGGTGACAGTCTAGCCTTGACATATTACATACACTATGGCCACTATTTCATAAACTGCACCATAGTGTAACCCGTCTAGATAGGTTTGCTATAGTCCGGAGTAAACCGTATGTGTATAGCAATATATCTATACAAAACCTACAGACTAATCAAATCCAGTGAAGCATCAAACAAACTTAGACACTCGACTCCACTATAATCAATTGTAATACCATAGCAAACACATTCACAAATATTATTATTATCGCATCCTACTACCCGTTCGGGTTATACGCACTTACGCTAATGTGCAATGGTAGGGTGTTTGTGAGATTAAATGGAGGACTTAAAGTTTAACGTTGGATCCGAACCACGGTGGAAGCCTGACATTCCCCACATTCACAAGATGTCTTGTCAGAGGTAAAGGAAAGGGTTTGGTAATCAGATAAATCTGTGCCGGGACTGAGGATTGAACCCTGGGCCCCCAACAAAGTAGTTTGACACCTTACCCATAGATCAGCAGATCACCAATTTCACAAATATTAAATTAATATAATGGGTTTAGCAAAGTATTGAACCAAGACCCTCTTATAATTTCAATCGCCTTTTCTCGCACACTTTAACACGGGGACGGAATCACATTAAATCCTAAAATGTGTTTGTTTGGTGTTTATTTTTTTGCCAAGTTCGTAACTAGAGTCAATTTTAATTGGTGCATTCGTTTATGGACGTGCTAATAAATGATTAAAGAGTAGATCATAATTGGCTGTAATATGACCACGCTTGAACTGGCGATAATTTAATGAAAAACCCCGTTTCAATAGTTGCACGAACGGGGATATAGAGTAATGCCATGTATTGAGTAATTTGTTGTTTGCGCATAGCAAAGTAGATAAATACCACCAAACACAATCATTCTGACGTGCGCTGTTTTTATTTTTGTATGTGTGTATATAAGAGAGAGAGGGGGGTAAAAAGGGGGTGGAGTAATATCATGCGAATAGGAACAAATCTGGTATCAGACGATCATACCAAATAAGTTAACAATAGGGGAAATAATAAATACGTTAGACCCGCTTAGTTGTTCGAATGGTCAAAGGCAGACATGTCAAACCTTTCCCCGACTGAGGGCCGCATAAGTTCTTGGAATACATGAGCTTTATAATACCTAATGCCCATTATATTACACACACACAATACCAACGCCCACACCCATCCATATATACAGGATGAGGCAGAAACAAACGATATACGCTGAGGAAAGTGATGGACAACGTGTTGAGGATTGACTAACGTCCGGTGGAGCCTACCTGAGTGACATTGTCTTCAAAAAGTGGGAAATGTGTATTATGTAGTTTGCTTTTATTTTGCTAACAAATATTTACTTTACAGTTAAAATGTTCATTTTCAAGTTACTAATCGTCTAATTGTGTCGGCCCCACGCCTATGCATACATATATATTTTTTTTTTAAATCACGTCAGATTATATGCACATATGATAAATGCACTAATAGGATAGGGGTGAGGAAGTAAGCATTTTAGAGATAATCTACCCGAATCTACGTGGAAGGAATGTAGGAAACTATTTAGTTAAAACACCAATCGGTAGGCCCGAACTGGTTTTGAACCCCAATATCCCCGTCTTCAGCAGGCCAATCTAACACGAGTGACGCCTTAGACTATTTGGCCACTGAATCGGGTCATGTGTACAGTATATTAAACAAGTAATATTATATTTATACTTCTGGAAACTACACGGAAGTTAATGAATATTTACAAGAGCCTAGTTTGTTGATTATTCCTGCAATTTTAAATGTTTCAATTTGAGCCGGTGGGCCGATAAAAGAACGTACTCGGGGTCCGTTAAGATGACATACATGGTTTAAGGCGTCACTCTCGCAAGAGACTGGACTACTGAAGATAAGGATCGTCTGGGATATAATTCCATCCGGGTGTCCTAAATGGTTTTCCACTCTCTCTTCACGCATATGCTTGTACACTCTAATAGGATCCTGACAGGACTGACCTCTTAGGAAGTACAAATATGTTTTTTTCGCTGTCAACATTTATAACAATTTATTATATTATTATTATTGTTGTTGTTGTTTGGATATATAAATGATAAAGCACTTACTCTCCAAACTAAAAGTCCAGGCTTCAATTCTCGTGCTCAGTTCCCAATTTATTAAATATGGTAATTAAATTTACTAAAAAATATTCCCATTCTAAATAAAGATTTACCCCTCAAAATTTAGTGCACACGAGAGCATTGTCAATTTTTTTTATCACTGTTTCTTACTACCCATTTGGGATATACATTTATATACTTATTATTTTAATGTGCTATGAATAAGGAAGGCTGTATTTAGAGGAAGTGTACCCACATTCGCGTAGATAATAGGAATAACTCCTCTCGGTACACCCAACTGGGATTGAACCACGTACTTCCCATCATAGGCAGTCTAATCTTTTGTGAGAGTAGCCTTAGACCATGCGCCCACTTAAACGAGCTTGTTGTCAATTATGTCTTCATTGTTTATAAATTATACATTCTTAAATGGTATGTATTTCATATAATTGTATTCCTACAGTAAATTAAATGTTTTATTAACTGTTGAGACGTTTAGTTTGTAAAAATTTTGTCTTGAATTATTTTATATTATACCTTATAATCCTAATCGCAATCTTATGAATTTTATATCATTTTATAGTGTAATACATATCTACAGTGGACTTACAAAATGGACCCAAATCCATAAAAAAAAAATTCTAGAAAAAGAAAAAAAACCGTTTCTGTCAAATATTTCATAATTGGGGTACTTTTTTCAAACCACCCTACCGACTTAACTAAGGTGTTGGACTTAATTTGATAAATAATGTTCCTCTATGAATGTAAAATAAATATATAAAAAATTGAAACTTATCCTCCTTGAATCAAAAGGTTCTCATTAATGAGCTGACAATTTATTTAATTTTGTGCGTTAAAAAAGTTAGATTAAAAAAACCATTCGCTCTTTTATGAGTTTCTAGGAAAACATTAATTTATTTTTAGGAAGGTTCTTCTTTATAATCTAGGCAAAATTGACTGTACCCTTCGTTCAACCTTAAATTTAGTAAGCCTACCTATCATGGTTCCACTATGGCCTAGCTTATAGGATAAGGCCATAGTGTAATACGTCAAGGTAGGGCTACAGCCATACTTTCGACGTGTTCGCCACAGCCATGACACCAGCACGCAATGCCTTGTTATATATTAGGGTGAGGACTACAGCCTGGTGTCAGAAGTGGGATCTTTGGGGTCTTCCATATAAATAACATTGTTCTGGTGCACAGGTCGGGCCGTTTTAGTCACAAGTATGGTCGTGCCAGTAATACTGCTACATTTTATTGTGAACGGAGTGTACACGACGTGTACAGCCTTATGAGGAATCCGCCAAGGTACTGTACAAGCGTAGAGTTTCACTTACCAAAAGGTTCTCTTTTTCTAAGTTAAACCCAATGGGACCTTACGAGATAAAATCCGGGTTTAACCCAATTTCATTTCTGCCTCGTATATATCACCCACGTGGCCGTTAACACACATACTTGATGAGTGTTATTATCGTCAGACACACTCCCCCTTCCTCCCTAAGGACATTTTGACGTGTCCTCGGGACAAACAAAAACCCTGACGACCGAATAATTAATAGAGCTGGCAAACTGGGTATAACTTCATCGGGGACTAAAACACGGCATGAATAAATTAAAAAGGATTCCAGTTTAAGATCACAACATCGGTGAGTTTGTATCTGATAAGCCCATGATCATGTACAGAAAAAATAAACTCACCACGTCTTACTACCCGTTTGGGCTATAGTGCAAACATATTTAATGATTACGATAGTGGGCTAAGGACGAGGAAGGTTTAATTTCAAGGAAGTATGCCCACATTTGCATGGTGGGAGAGAGAACTAAGTTGTGAAAAATCTCAAGTGCACCCGACCAAGATTCGAACCCCGATCTCTCTATCATTGGCAGTCCGGTATATTGCACAGTTACACCTTAAACCACGCGACTATCAATGTGGGTTCGATAATAAATTAACTTTTAATGACCCGCTACGGTGCTTGCGTGAACTAAGGCGTCACTGTAACACTATAATAGATTGTCGATGGGCTCGAATCCCGACTGGCCACACTAAGGGTGTATTTTTCTTAAACGGTTTACCAATCTCCCCCACGCAAAATGAGGGTACATCTCCTCTAATTTCTAGCTTACTCATTCTTGCCTTATTGAATATGAATATGTGGATAACTATAACGGATAGTAAGACGCGGTGTTTTACAAAAAAACAAACTTTTAATAATATATATTTTACATCATGATCTGTTTGTGTTTGCATTTTTGATTACTTTAATCTGATATATTTTCTACTGCTTCATAGATGTGCGAATTTCATATACATTAATAAGGTATGAATCATAAAGGTAAAATTTAGAGGGAATGTATTTGCGTTTCTACTGGTGGGAAGAATGGGAAAATATTTAGGATAAAATCTTCCTCATTACACCCGATCTGGATTTGAACCCTGATCTTCCAGCTACCATAAAACAATGCTAGATGTGATTTAATTATACCGTGCGCTCCATCTGTGACTTTATTTAATAAGGTGAAGCTGTTTGGTTAGTAATACTTAACAAGGTATTAACAGAGTTCATGTTATTTGTGATACTGCTTCACAGAGCAATTGTGTAGGAAATATTGCCTACGTTAATCATTTCACGGCGCTAACAGAGTTAATGTTATGTGTGATACTGCCCCACAAAGCAATTGTGTAGGAGATATTGCCTAACGTGAAACATCTCACGGCGCTAACAAAGTTCTTGTTATGTGTTCACGTCCTCTAAATTTAACCTTCCTCATCCCCAACACATTAGAGTGAGTAGGCCCACATATCCGTATAGCCCTAAAGGGTAGTGATAAGCGTTGGTTTAAAGGACAGTATCACGGTCCCTTCGTGTACCTGGGGAAGTAGTATTGTGTTGCGGTATTATATGGACTACTTACTCTGCATTCTACGCCACTGTCATTGGGGAAAAGGGGTCACACGCATGTCCTGGCTCGTATAATCGATGTACTTCATCTATACACATAGCATATCTGCGATAGGAGAGGTAGTGACAGCTTCAGAAGGTTCTTTATTGAAAACATTGGTCAAAAATTACTAATGTCAATCTATGCAAAAGTAATTATTATTTGCTTAGTAATACTATATTATAAATTAAAGCTCAATTAAACTATTATAATAATACTTCCCTAACTATTAGTAAATAATTAAATTTATCTTAACTCATTGAAAGAACAAATTATATTTTAATAAAACTATTATGGTGTTGTTGTTTTTTTTTGTGGTTGTGGCAGCAAGATATATTATAGTCCATGAAAAATAAAAAAATTACTACATTCAAACTTGCATCTGGTTACTGGCTACCAAAATAAAAAAGGTTTTCTTTTATAACTTAAAGAAAAAAAATCATACAGAATATTAGTTTCAAAAGCAAATGTTTTTTTATTATTTCGTAAACAACACATGAACACAACCGAAGACGGTTTATATGACGTACTCAGCCGCCCTTTCTTAGGCTAGTTTGCCATCTTAATTTATTAAGGGAACGCAGTATGTTAGAAGCACTAATTTGAAATGCATTTTTAAGTGAACCACAGACGTCGCTTTCACAAAAGAAAAACATATAAACGGTTATTTTCTTAAGTTTGTGTTTTAATAATATAAACGTGATTAATTTTTTTTTTTAATATTGTTTGTTGTGTAAGTTCTGACTGATACAGTTGAACATTTGGTCACAGGGCTTGATGAACGGACACGTGATAGCTTTTCCTAGCTGTCAGTTACCACCTCTCCTAGCTTAGATAGGGTGTACCTCCCCCTCTATCACTTTACCCCTTTCCCTCCCTCCATTTCATAACTACGATTCGTTCCCCTTCTCCTAGAATAACCCCCTTTACCTTCCAGAGGGAAATCACTCGTAGCACTGTTAAATATGGAATGATTTGTCTATCATCCCTTTGTTCGGCGGTCGAGGAGCTTAGGGGTGCACTTACTGTCTGGATAACCTTGTTTCGACTGTATGGGAACCAGCATCGGTCCTCGCGTGGGATAGCGCGTCACGAGCGTGATTAATTGGAGTACCCGTGACGGGGATATTGGGGTTAGAATTACAGTCGGGTGTCAATAGTCGTTTTTCCTAAAATGGTTTTCCCTTCTACAGTCACGTAAATTCGGGTATATTTCCATTAAAATCCTACTTTCCTCGTCCCTTTTATACTATAACATTTATATTACTATTGTTATTATTACTTTAACAAGTTGCATAGGAATTAGGCCAGCAGCCCTGCACATTTAATAATGGTAAGCACTTTCTGTGATGTATGATCGTTAATGATGACCCTCAGAACGTATTCCCGTTTCTAGATGGACTGGTGTGTTGTTTACTATTAACTGTGGTATATTCTGCTACTGTGATCTGAGATGGCGAGGTGTGCAGTGCCTAACTCCTATGCAACCTGTTGTACAGGCATGCTTGCACAGCTTTGCTCTCCAGGGGATGTATGCAAAAATTTTGAACACGATTTAATTGTACTAGCTTAGTTTACCAGATGTACGTGTATAGGGATGTTGTTTTATTTTCGGTTCAAACAAACTATATGTGTAGTTTGGGTGTTGAGTTTCCGAACACCCTCTATATGGCTTATACCTCACATAGGCTTGTATCTACTTAGATAATTGACCAATAAAGTTTCTATTGAGTGATTAGAACAATTCACTGATTATTTTTAAACTAACTCTGCTTACCCTGGCAACACGCCATGACACGGCACTGCATATTGTCTATGTGGTTTATATCCTTATATCTCAACAATCCTCTGACGTTCTCTTTATTTCCCTTTAATCTCCGACTTCCTTTTCCCACAAACTTTGACTCTCTCTCTCTGTCCACCCCTGGGGTGGACAATATTCCTCTTTTTGAGCTGCGTACCACGCGACCTGCGACGAATGCTGATCGATGCCACGTTCTGATTGGTTCCCTCTGTGACTGCTGGTGGTATAATACCACTCGCTTCCTGGCCAGACACGGGGATTGCTTCTATTGTTTGTCAAGTCAGCAACAATGGCAACTAAATAAAACATGCTTCAATAGAAATGTGTTTGTTGACCTATGACATTGCATTTTTTTTATATAGTTGGGGGACTGCTTGGTTACTATTTCAAATTAATACCACAATGGCTAAAGAGAGCTGGCAAAATTATATGTGTTAATTTACCACCGTCGCGATAGGCCCTTATTTTTATTTATTGTTTCTATTTATGTGGGCTTTATTTGAAGATCAGTATTGTATGAATATTTTATTTATTAATAATTAAAATTCATTTGTGCTTTTTGGTCTAAAAATAAATCATACGGATACCCTTCACCTGTGTAGTGTCGTGGATTGTTGCCAAAGAAATCATAACTAGCTAAATTCTTATCTGTCATATATTCTGCCCCACTCTGTCTCCATTTGACCGATCATACACAGGCTCTGCTCTACACACCTCACATGGGAATGTATGTTATAACCCACTCTGTCCCCATTTGACTAATCATACACAGGCTCTGCTCTACACACCTCACATGGGAATGTATGTTATAACCCACTCTGTCCCCATTTGACTAATCATACACAAGTTATGCTCTACATACCTCACATGGGAATGTATGTTATCACCCACTCTGTCCCCATTTTACCAATCATACACAGGCTCTGCTCTACACACCTCACATGGGAATGTATGTTATAACCCACTCTGTCCCCATTTTACTAATCATACACAAGTTATGCTCTACATACCTCACATGGGAATGTATGTTCTTTGATATATGGTCACTGAATGCTCTAATGAGTGATAAGAACATATCACAGGTACAGTTTCAACTAGCTCTGCTTACCCTGGCAACAAGGCACAACATGCTACTGATACTGTACATATCAATTTATTTTTGTCAGTGTTTCCCTACCCGTTTAGGGCAAACGTGTTTGTACCAGTTACACTAATGTGTTAGGGTTGAGGAAGGTTGAATTTAGAGGAAGTGAATAGCGTGAGTGGAAAACCATTTAGGAAATAAACATTCTCTGTACATCAGTTCGGGATTCTAACCCCGATCCCCCCGTCATCGTCAGTCCAGTCTATTTCAAGAGTGACGCCTTGTGGCCACGCGGACCTTATGATGAACCATTAAACAATGATAACCTATTCCTATTTTTATAAACGTCGTAGGAATATAATATTTGAGAAGGTAATATTTGGAAATTCGGCGTAAATTGGAGAAATCTGAGCTCTGTGTAGCAAATGGCTACGTATTGAAAGCACATAGGTCGAATTTGTTTAGAATGTACTGTACATGCTTGGTAGTATATCAGAAGAACACAAGATAGATGCCTCAAAAGAGCACTATTGTTTATAATATCTGAGCCCCATATTACAACACCGCTTTTTAATTACTTATTTAGAACTCATTTCCTCAAAATCTGTGAGATATTGGGGGTGATTAACTAATAAATGCATTAAATATACATATTTTTCAGAAATTACAAGTATTTTATCGTGATTTTTGAGAATTCGCCAGCTATCAACATAACTCAGTCACTATTGTAAAGAATAAGGGGATTGTTATCTGTAGTTTTATTATTTTATTGTAAAGAGTAAAGGGGTTGTTCTCTGTAGTTTTATTATTTTATTGTAAAGAGTAAAAGAATTGTTTCCTGTAGTTTTATTTCACTATTGTAATAATTGTAAAGAGTAAGGGGGTTGTTCAGCAAATCATAAACATGACTTTAGCATCAGATTTAAATCACGACAAACATAACCTTTTTTTTCAAATAAAAAGTCTCAAATTTCTAGTAAAAAAAAAGTCCGTATATCGTAGTATTTTTGTTTTATATTGGAGCCTACTCTTTACTTTCTGTGGTATTAAGGTACTAAGCTGTATATATTTTTACCTAGAAAAATTACTACCTATTAATTATTTGAAATGCAGCCCCTTCAGTGTTTTCAATTTTAACTCTTTACTTTCTGTGGTATTAAGGTACTAAGCTGTATATATTTTTACCTAGCAAAATTACTACCTATTAATTATTTGAAATGCAGCCCCTTCAGTGTTTTCAATTTTCAATGTGTGCGTTATGTTAGATCATTCGACCAACTTAAAGGGTTCAAGGAGTTTTAAGGTGAGGGTGTAGGGGACGCGAGAAAAGGCCAGTGCTTTTACAGTTTTTATATCAAAACTTTTTTTTAACCAAAATGAACCAAATATTGCTCCAGTACAAACATATAGTTTAATTTTCGTCACATGGAGATATCAATAGTTGTTGAATGTCATGAGCATTATGACATTAGAGGAGAACATTTTTAAATTAAGGGAAAAAGTTGTCATGAAATTTCAGGACATCGTTGACAAATATTCAAGAACTGTTGAGATCACCATATGAGAAAAATTCAACTTTATATTTCTATTGGAGCAATATTTGATTTATTTTGTTGAAAAATGCGTTGATGTAAAAAGTTCAAAGGTATTGGCCCTTTTTCGCCTTATGGCCACACCAAAGAACGATGACCCTTGATCTTTTCCGCCTCCCACTCTCTTTCCCCACCAATAAACACTCACACGAACTGATTGTGAGTTCCAGATATAAAAAAAAAGGTCTTGTCTCTTGATTGGTTGGTCCATAAGCTAGCCTGTGTCTGATTGGATATCCTCGTTCTGTCATCCCGGAGAGACAGGTTGTAAATCTTTGAAGCGTAAGGTTGAGTATGATTATTTTTGGAGGGTGGTAAGGGAGGTTTGTTTTATGTGAATCGCACCTTACTACCCGCTCGGACTATAAGCAATTAAATTCTTTTATCGGTGTTGCGATGAGAAAGGTATAATAGTGTGTGAAATGGTCCAGCCTTCACATGAAGAGAGAGTGGGGAAACATCTTAGGATAAATCATACTCACCATTTGCGTAGATGAAGAGTAGATTTTTTTTTAAATCCACCTTCTATACACCCGGTCGGGATTCGAAACCTTTTGCTCTTCATCGTCGTAAAACCAGACGAGGCGAATTTTACACCTTAATCCTGGTTCTAAACAATGCACGTGTTTGTAATGATGATGCCAAACTATATAGTGTATGGTTCATTCCGTTCACACTATACGACACCACTTGCCTTGATGGATTACACCACGGTCCTATCTTATAAGCTATACCATAGTGATCCACTTCAGTGGCCGAACGGTCTAAGGCGTCACTCTCGTATTAGAAGGACCTGCTGATGATGACGGGGAGATCGGGGCTCGAATCTCGGTTGTGTCTACTGAGAGTGTGTTTTCTCAAATAGTTTCCCAATCTCCTTCCACACACGTGCGGGTAGATTACCACTCAGGTTTTTCCTAAATGGTTTTCCACTCTCCCTCCACTCAAATGAGGGCTCACTTCCTCTATTTTCAACATTCCCAATTCCTATTCTATTAGTGTAATTAGTACTTAAGCGTATAAGCCTAATGGGTAGTAAGACGATTGTGCTAAAATAATAATAATAAATTACCACTAAAATGCTTTCTTCCTCAGCCCTACTACATTAGAGTAATTATATCATATATGCTTACAACCTGAATAGGTAGTAAGATGTGGTGATAAAAAATTATATATATATAATAGTAAAAGCCAGCCAGATAAGCTCTATAAAGCTCCCTTCCGCGTAAATGAAAGGTACTGTGCGTAACAACAGACAATGGTTAAGGAAGTCTCGCACGTTTTTATGGTAACAGGTTTTGAACCCTATGCGTCGACTAAAATATATTTATTTATTTTCACTGTGTATCACTGCCTATTCGAGCTATACGTAAATATATTCATTACACTAATGTGTTTGTTATTATTAAGGTATAATTGAATTAAATGTACACAGATTTGCGTTAAGGTAGTGTGGAAAAACATTTAGAAAAGAAAATCACTTTTAGTACACCCTGCTGAGTTTCAAACCCTGATCTCCCCATCCCCGGCAAAACCGACTAAATAATCTTGACGTCTAGAGCACGTGCCCACCGATGTGGATAATAACTAGTCTGAATCGTCCTAATACCTATATTATAAATTCTTAACGCTAGGGGAGGGTCGGAGTGAAGTATCTTGGGTTAACAGAATATGCTCCTTCACTTCCTAACATGTTTATAAGATTAATTTAAATTAGTTTAAAAATTACACTTGGATACAGATACCGAACCCGGGACGTTTGGATTTGATAAATAAATACGTTAAAGTAGATCTTATAAATATGCCCGTCAAATAGGTTTCAAAAATCATTGAAATAGTTACTGAGTCCGGGGTGTATATCTAGTTTTCATATAGAGTAAATTTAACCAAATAACAAAGTTTTATACCTAAATTCTTATC